>NW_010586126.1:158476-208384 GCF_000705375.1 Tinamus guttatus
TGTAGGGGTTTACACAAGCTTGATTCCAGTTAAAAGAGTTCCTACTGTGCCTACAAAGGCACACAGATCATTGCACCTGTTTTTAAGTCATGTCTGGCATGAGTTTAAGAGGAAGAAAAGTCAGTGCCCTTGCTGAGCAGGCAGAAGAAAAAGAAAAAAGCAGGCAGCATAAAAATGCAAATTAAAGATGATTACCATCTTAACTTAATCTTTCCCTGCTTTGCGAAATCTCAGTTTTCTTTTCGTTAGCCCACAAGTAAGTAGAAAAATAATTGCTAGGATCTAACCCAATCTTAAAACATCAGCAAGGGGACAGGATTTATATAGTACTGGTATTAGTTTCATCTACAGTACAGGTCTATTTAAAAAGAACTAGTATATACTATTATTTTGTAGGCAGAATCCCAAACAATTAGAATTCAGTCTCAAAATCTGTAATATTACATACTTCACCAAATTAGTGCTCTCACTTAAAAAAATGAATGAAAACCAACACAGAGTATAAACCATATATTTCTGAGCAAATATCATATATAGTTGTGTGTTGACTATCATTAAACCACTAAGAAAATAACAGCAAAGAATCTGAAAAAATATATTCATGAAAATCTTTGAAGTCCCACATTACATTTGAAATCGTTTTGATTATAGAAAAAGCTGCAAACCTTACTTCTTTTGAGCTTATTCAGTTTGCATCTTGTACAACTTTTACAGTGTATAACTGGATAAGTATTGATGCATAAAGATGTAATTCACCAGTGTTGATCATAACCAATATTGAAATAAATAAGCATACTGAGATCATACAAACTGTGTATAGAGAACTCATTCTAATTATGCATGATCAGAGGGATTCAAGTAGAAAGTTACTCTATGAAATTTCCAGAAGAAAAACATATCTTAGAAAAAACACTCAACACCTCTGAGAAATTTTCTTCTGACATTAGCATTAATCTTATAAACCCAAGCTGAAGTTAGAAAATAAAATGCTTAAATGTAAATGCTAAAACAAGTAGATAAAAAAAAATGTGCTTCACATTTATAAACAACAAGCTACATTTTCAGTTTTCAGATGCAGTTGCCTAAGCAGGGATCCTGAAGACTTTAACTTTAGCCTTTTGAAAGTTAAACACTAAGTTAATTGTCTGTTACCTTTGATTCTGCTTATCCAAGGTACCAATTTTAGAACGATCCATCTGTCCAAGATACCTGCTTTTATTCAGTCTATCAAGACTGGTTTCTGTTTTTCTTCCTCATCAGGAGGGGAAGAATATATGCATGGCCATCTTAAATCTGACAGGGAATTTTTGAATGGGTCAGATTAGGTGTGATGAGTTGGGTCAAATCAATAAGTATTTCTGGATGTCTGTATCCCAATGGAAATTATGGACCATAGTGTGTTTGTCCGCTTGTCCATTTGATAGGGCACAAGCTAGTGTCCCACAAAACCAGCAGAACTACTCTTGTTGTTGAGCACAAAAATGAACTTTCATACAGGGCATTTATACTGCACAGTCAAAGGATGTGAATTGTAATATACATCAAGTAGGAGCGTACTCGATCTATCCTCTTGCGTTTCCCATGTGTGAAGAACATACCTGCAGTGTGGGCACAGCAGACATCAAAATAAGATGGCTTAATGGGAAAGAAAAACACCCAACATCACAGTTCAGCTGGAGGAAACAATAGCTCTGCTGAACTCAGTGGAGTAAGAGCTCCGCATGCCATGTTCTCTTGAGAGATGTACAAACTGAGACAGCAAGAGGAGCAAGAATTACCCATTTTCTTTTTAATTTCAGCATTTTCACTGCTTGTTTTATCACGACACATTAGAGGTGTTAATGGGTACCTCTCCCATGGCAAGTGTTATGAATGAGGTAGCACTTTTACAATAAAACTTTTATTTAAACTCACTTTTAAGGTGCTCCCTTTTCTTTGGAGAGAAAGTGAGATAGAGACTGTTGTTTTTCTGATATATTCTGAGAAATGCTTAGGAAATGTCACTTAATATTCAAGACAGAAAGGGAGAGCACTCAATGCCCACATCTGATATCCTGTTAGTCTGTGTCCTTGAAAGATAGTATTCTACAAGGAAAAATTGTGTAGTGCTGAGGTGGGGCTCCCTTGCGTCTCAAAACATCAGGAATAAGTGTTTTTAATGGACGATTTCCCCACTACCACCACTGTTATTGCTCTGTAGGAAACTGCCATCTGCTGTGACCTACATGTTGTTGTAGCAGAAACTCATATTTCATTTGCTGGCCTGCATGTGTGCTCATCTATCTGCAGCGTGACACATTTAGAAAATAAATAATACCTGCCAGAGGGCCTTGTTAGCTTTTCACATTGGTTCAATTAGGGTCCCTTTCCTTCCCCACCTGGTGCTGTGCTAAAGGCACTGCAGAGGACACAGAGCTGCTGCTTACTGATGAAGTGCAGTAAACATCTGCGCAGAGCTGCTTGTGCTGGCTTGGTTCACGCGTTTGCTTTGCAAGGCGCTGTCAGCCCCAAGTCCTCTGAAACGGTGCCAGAGTTCGAAGAATCCTGAGGACTGTTTCAAAAAGATATGCTCAATTTTTATGCTTTCTAGGAGGCTCCAAAGACACCTTCTTGATCCATCCAGAATCGTTCCTTTCAAAATTGTGGATTGTGAGGAGGGGATGGTGAGGGCCCAGCAGGTTGGTTATTCCCATGTGTCCTGGAACCGGGGCTCTCTGAGGGACTATCAACTACCAGGAAGCACCACTTTGGGCACTGGCAACACTACTGATGAGTCTTTCCTTAAGAAACCTTGCAGTGTTATTAAAGGCACAATTTTAGTTGTGAAAGGCTTAAATGTGGAGAAGGAAATGTTTCAGCTCATCCGGGAGGAGAAGTCCAGTTATTTTTTGATGCTGCCGGTGTCCAAAGCACCTCCGGATGCACAGGCGGCACAGCTGCATCAGGGAGAGCGGCCCTGCAGAAAGAGCAGGGGAAGAGGTCATGCACGTGGCTTGGTTGCCCCCAGGACGGCCGTTGTGGCCCCGACACAGGGCGAGCGGAAGCAGCTCTTGCAGCATCGTTGTACATGGAGCTGCCTGACCTTTCTGCTTCCACGAGAAAACGCCCCGTCGGAAAACATTTATCTCACTACATAAACAACAGAAAGTCTCCATTCGGAAAGAAAAATAAACATAAAGACTTACCAAAACAAAATAAGCAATCTCATTGCTCTGAAAAAATCTTTAGAAAGTGCAAGTGTACTCTTCAAAAAGACATTTTTAGGCTGTTAGCTAATTCTCCGGGCCATATGTAGGAGAACACTGGCTGCAATGCAGGAAGGACTGGTAGCCACCCAGCAATGCAGCAAAGTTCCGGGAAAGGAGCCACCACAAGCAGTTGTGCATGAGACCAGCAGTGGGCAGGATGTGGAGTGGCAGCCGGGGCAAGGAGAGGGGGCTAATGGTTGCAGTGGCCCCTTTCAGTCAACCGAAGAGGTTGCAAATCGGCTACCCAGGCATGGTGATCCTATTTGGAGAAAAAGGCGTGTTGCCAAACATTGGAAAAACACCAGTCAGCAGCAAAAAATGCCTTCCAACTATTTGTAAAGGTGGGGTTTCCCTTGGAAATGTTCTTTACTCTTGGAGCCATCAAGTCCACCCTAGCCCTGTTCCTTGGGCTACACAGGGTGTGCCTAAAATTTTGTGTTATCTTGTGTATCCAGGATGCGCGCAGTGCTGCAGGGGTGAGGAGCCCCAAGGGGAAGGGACTTGCCCTTCCGAGGATCGCACCTCTGTGCACCACAGATTAAGTGAGAAGACTCAATATCTGCTGTGCCTGCGTCGGGCCCCTGCTCTTGTGCCATTATCATCACACCACTGTTTTGTGCTATGCGCAGGGCCTGAGCTCTCTTGCTCCCCTTCTACACTGGTGCAGCTCTGTTCATGATGGCGTCATGGATCAAATCGTTCTAGCTTATTAAAATGATGAATATCCAGGCTTTTTTATAAAGCATGTAATTTACTGATTGCATGGGAACATCCAAAGAGGAACACAAGTACTCCAACAAGTAGTCTCTAGAGATGTTATTCAAATCTTCCCCGCAAATGATAATTAAAAATTCTCTCCATAATTCATTAAAATAATATTTGTAATGCATAAAATACAATAGCCCCAGAACTATTTGATTTACACGTAAAAAATAAGCATTTCCCACAGGTCTAACATATAGTCTGATAGTGCTGATTTATTTGATACATAATACTATCCCTTAAAAAAAAAGGCTATCATATTGATTCATTATATCATCTCTGTGAAGCTTTCCTTAATTTTCCACCAAAAACTAATATAAAGAAATTAATTTTAAAGATATATTTGCAGCTACATAGGTTTTTAGCCTCAAAATAAAAGTGAAAGGCAAGAAACTAGAAGAGGAAGGTTACAGTGTATATATCACATACAACAAAAATATTTTGATTGCAATTTTCCATTTATGTTCAGTCCAGTGCATGATACATTTCTGATCAGTTGTGTGCTATAAAGGGAGAGATCCCAGTCCCACTCATCAGCTAGCATTAGCTCCCATCAGAGGTGATTTTCTGCGTTCATTTATCAGCATGTTCTGGAATTTCTGGCTCCATTCCCAGAGCAAATACTTGGGAACATGAAAGACACACTAACTTCAGTGGACTTATGGAATCAGAAAAATCTATGCTTATTTACTAACTACTGTTTGCTTTGCTTATATTTTTCTCTCAAATTCTATTTTGTGTCATATTACATGCTCTATTGGATAGCTTCCTATTGCAACAGGTTCACAGACCTGGAGGTCAAAAAATAGGGTCACTGTTGTTACTGTTATAATTAGTACTGTCACTATGTTCTGACACTAGAGGAAATAAAGTCTAAATATCAGGGAATAAAACTAACCTCAGTTGTTTTTATTTTTGTGGAGTTAATAACATGGAATAGTGTAGCATTTTGCAGCAGCTCCTTTTTTTTTTTCCACACAGAATCCCATGTGAACGGATAAAACAAAGGTTAAGGGGCACCTTCTTTCTGCAGAAAGAGTCGACTTAGTGGGTGGGTTGGAGGCACCAGCTCCATTGGCCGTTTGCTGTCGGCGTCCTTAGCCCAGATGTCCGCTCCGTAGTCGATCAGCAGGCTCACCAGCTCCGGGCTGCAGCCCCGGGCAGCCGCGTGCAGCGGGGAGTCCAGGCCCTTGCCACTGTTCACATTTGCTCCTGGACACAAAGGAACAACAAGGAATAACGACAATGTAGGAACCTGTTCTCAGGTCCCGCACTACTTGTTGTTTCCCTGACCACTTGTATGGAAGTGGTTTGCACACTTTGAAGCAGAGTAACTCAGCTTGTGCTGGTCTGGGAAGCGACAGAGTTGTGATGACTTAGGAAATCATCTCAGAAGAATGGTGCATGAGCAAGTGTGATAGCCTTTCATCCACAGCCCAGAACACAGATTTCCCGAAGCGGGACGAAGATGTGTTTCCACCTGAAACCCTCCTCTAGTCCCCAAACCACTGCCCCATTCTCTTAAATCATCTCAGGGTTTAAACTTACTCTGTACTGGAGTCCTAACCCAATGGGATTTCTAAGTATCGAATTGACCAAACCGTTGGGGAGGGAAAAAAAAAAAAGAGGATGGAGAAGTTCTAGGTGTGTTGGTAGAGGAAGATATAAGCACTTGCAGATGGGTGTTCTCCAATCCGTCATTTTGGTACTGATGGCCCCAGAAACACAATAAGGGTGGGTTGCAGAACTTGCAGAACCTGCAAAACTATCTGTGTTTCTTAACTGCACATTCTCATACAAAGAAGGCAGAAAAAGCACAAAATGGCAGAAAACAGAAACAATCCTTTTTTTTTCTTTTTTTTTTTTTTCCGAAGTGGGTTTCTTGCAATATTTGTGTGGCTGCATTATATTACATGGACCTTTTGGGAAGAAGAGAGGGACTGCTGTAGATAGCAAGGAATGGCCTTGTATAATTATCTGAATGTTCAGCCTTATACTAGACTTGTTTCGTGCTAAGAATGTAATGCTCAATATTTTTCTGTGCTGGACGTTTCAAACTTTTTATGAAATAAGTGGGAATTAAAAACATTTTTGCAGAAATAGCAATAGTTACTTACCTGACTCAAGTAACTTCTTGGCACAGCTTATTTGCTGGTTTTCACAAGCTACATAAAGTGGAGTACCCAGATGTTTGATGTTGTGATCTATATTTACTCCATGGGATGCGAGGAATTCGACACATTGCACATGACCTTAAAAGGGAAAAAGGAAGATCAAATCACAGCAAACGGTGATTTTTCAATAGTTCAAATTCTCTGTTGCAACAGGGTAATCTGGAAAGAATCACTGTTTTGACAAGAGGGTAGTGTAATTCTTCATCCTTTCCCCTTACTCCAGTGTTTTTGGCTGGGAAACAAGAGCTACAAAGCCACAGTTAATAAAGACATATAAGCTTCTTGCACCTCCTCTGTCTCATTTCAGATGTCTACCTAAGAAGAGCTGAGTCATGTCCCACAGCTCGTCTGGACCATGAATCTCTTTGAAGGTGTCACCAAATGAACACTGAGGCCGTGAGAGCCAAGGCGAGCTGTCCTCAGTTAATGCTGAGGTGGCAGGAACTGTGTTGCTCTTGATGAGACCCGATACAGGAGTATTTCATATGACCTCAATCATGCTAGCAATTTTCTCTGTTGCTCTTTTCCGCTTGGACCTTTTGGTAGCAACACGGAGAGGAGCGATGATACCCACAGCGTTACCTCGCTTAGCAGCTTCGTGGATGGGGGATGCTAAGTCACAGGGTGGATGCAGGCTGGCTCCATGCTGCAGCAGTAAATTCAAGCAAGCCACACTGCCACTGACACAGGCACTGAACAAAGGAGTGTGCCAGTCCACAGTAACACCATTCACCTGAGGGAAAAAATCACAAGCAGGCTTTTTCTTTCCTTATCTTCTCTATGCATGATTACTATAACAGAACAGATGAAAATGGCCCTGTTTCTCAACAGAAAATAGGTCTCAATAATTTTTATTTTATTTGTTGCAGAAACTGTCTAATGCTTCCAAGGATTCCAATTCTGTATTAAAAATTCTTAAAAAAAAAAAAAAAAAAAAAGTAAAAGAATTGCCCCATTTCCCCTTCCATCTCTGCAAAGAGAAAATATAGCCACTGTAACTCCAGGATCTCACAGGAGTTACTGAGAAATGTGTGACTATTCCTCAGGCACTCCAGTTCAAACACACCCGCCTACACCCAGTCCTGCTGCGCTGGGGCTCCCGCGTGCACCGCAGTGCTTTGCCAAGAGGAGACCATGGTGAATCCTCAGAGAGGTTGTCCCGAACAAGACAACTCCAGGAGGACACTTGGCACCTCATCTACACCCTCAGGAGATGCAGCATCATTGCCGGTTTGAAATAGCCAATTTTTAGCAGAAAGTGTACAGTCCCCTTTTTAACTTCAAACTGAAAAGTAGTAGATGGACAATGAGTTAACTTTTTTTATTCACTGTAATTTTGATACTAGGTTGCACAATAGAGGCTATGAGGGCTAGATGCCCATTTCATCATTTTACATGTTATTTCCATTTCCTTCCCTTTTTATTGACATTTGATCCTAACAATCTTACATCTCAGCTTCAGATTCTGTGTATCAACATCAGTGGGATTAGTATTTTCAGAAAACAAAATATGTACTTTTTTTTACATGATTACATACCATTTTCAAGGGGAACTTAATCTTTCAGTAAACAATGAGTCTATTGAACCATGATCTGAAGAAAAACAATTTTTATTTGTATTTGTGCCTTTGGAATTTGTATCTATACTTTTGTATCTGTGGATGTCTTTTGGATTGCCTTTTTAAGTATATTTTATTACATATGCCCTTTCAGCAGAGCTTTGCAGTGTGTAAGACACAGCAATGCACAGCAGTGAAATAGTACATCATCCAGCAATAAAGTGCTTTAATAAAACAGCCCAAAGCTTGGAGGCTTGTCCATCATACACTTACCTGAGCACCATGTTTTAATAAGACACTGGCACAAGCAGCATGGCCCCCTAGGCAGGCTTCATGGAGAGGAGACACCTGGTCTGCTGTAAGCAGATTGACATTGCTTCCCTGATGAAATAATAGAAAATGCTGTTACAGGAAACCCACCAAAAAGAAAAGAAAATTTTATATAGTCACCTTTTAAAGTTTTTGTAATCTCGCCTTCCTCAACTGCCTGAGGTTAATTCATGTTTCCTCGATAGGTAAGTAAAAGAAAGCTAGGAGACTTTGGCTGTAGACAGTATTTTAGAGGCCTACTATACATTACTAAACAAAACTGAAAGTTTTAGCCTTTCTGCCTGGTGCCAAATGCCCCTTGAGACCCTATGGGCATCATTCTAGGCACTCAGAATTCTTTTATTTCTATTGCATCACAGATAGCACACTTTGAAATAAAAAGACGAAAAAAATGTTATTTGTATTGTTTATGCAATCATGATTGACACCTATTTACATCACCATCCCCAGCAAGTTTGTGATTATCTATTTGGAAAGAATTCTAAAATGGTTTTCACTTGTTTTCCAATTTCCGCTGTTTAGCACATTTTGAAGGAAAGTCAGCCTCTGCAAGAGAAATGATTTATTTGATTCAACTGTGGGTTCTTTTCTTTTTAGCAATCTTGGCCCTCCAGGAGGTTAGGCTAGAAGAGTTTTCAATCACTCTTCCCTTTCTGGCAAGCGCTCCACAAGGCCAAGAATCCAATCTGAAATTCAAAGAATCAGAGCAGTGATGTTCAGAAATCCCTTCCCTCTGGCCATTCCCTTCTGCAGGGGCAGTGTGGGCCTAGGATACCCTCGGGCACCACAGATGGCATGATGCATGGATGTGCCAGTGAGTGAATCGATGCCTCAGCATGGGTGTGAGGAACTGCCTGCAGATAAAAAACACCCATCAGGAGATTTCATTACCCCCTGCCCCATCAGATCGGAATGATTTAGCAACCCTGGATGTTTCACACTAAAACACAACCTGCATTCAACAAGTGACCAAGTTCAGTAGTGTTCATATCAACCTAGCAAAGGGATACCTGGTTGATGAGCTTCTTCAGAGTAAGCAGCCGCCCATGGACAGAGGCATCATGTAAAGGAGACCAGTCTGAGACAAAGTCTGTATAAAGGGAAAGACAGGGCAAAGGCTAACAATTCCATGGACTATTTCACCAGTACATTTCATGTCAAATGAGTGCCCTCAGGAAATCTCTCTTCTGATTTGTTCCTAGAACTATTAAGTTTTGCTTGGAGCAGCCATCAGGAAGTGGCTGAAAGGAGTGAAAAAAAAAGCATGACCTCTATGGGTGTATTTTTAATTCATTCTGTTAGAACTAAACAGCTTTGTTCCATTAAGAAGACAACAGAGTAATTTACAGAGCATCTCCTTGTTCTGACTGAACTTGTCCCTTGCTTTGAATTATTTCCAGTGTCTTGGTTTTCACAAGCTCCTTACACTTTTCCAATTAGTCCAAAGGAATATGTTTTTAAAAGGCAACAGCTGCTAAATCCTTTACCTCTACTCAGAGATGGGCTAGTATCAACAGTATTTAATTGTGGAAGGTGTCAAAGTACAAGGAGATAAATTGTGTTACCTGTTGATTTTAACTCTCAGTTTTCACTGTTCAGTGTTAGCAGAGGTGGTTAAGTAATAGCCATATTCCCTGAACCATGGAAACCGTGGTGTGGGATACAACACACGCAGAGAGAAATTCAGGAGAAGGCTCTGCCTCTGCTTTTTGTTTTCTTACTCAAACATTAGTGGGGAAATGAAAGCAGTTGGGATGAACTTAAGTGGGAAAAAAAAAAAAAGTGCATTTCCAGGAAACATTTTTTATGGGGGGGTGGGGGGGGGCTTTCCTCCAAAGGAAAGTGTGTGAAGTGCAGGTTTCCTCACTGCTTCCTTCACTGGGGAAAGGCAGCAGGGAGGAAGCCTGTCCTGGGACACCTCTAGCCCAAGGCACAGGGTGAGATTTTCGCCAAGTACATTGCAAAGAAACTATTCTTGCTGCTAAGATAAATGCACTGACACATTTGGTGCCCATAGAAAGGTAACCTTGCTAGACTGTGTAGGAGACAAGGAAGGCCCACATGAGAAACAGGTTTTTAATGACTATTTCCAAGTGATCCTGGTATTTAGAACTTGATGTTCAGAAAAGTCTCACACACCAAAAACCATTACTGGAAAGGTGTCAGCTTCACTAGAGTGGGATTAAGGTGGTTTGGGAGGGAATCCTTAGTGTCAAATTTGGCATCAAACCTGTCAGATCATATTGAGTGCTTTTCTGAAAGATTTATTATTATTATTATTATTATTATTTTAGGGAGGGACGCAGACTTAAGAAAGATTTGATTATTTTATGAGGCTACCTTTCTATCATACCCCAATTATACTGCATAACACAGTGCCCTGGGGAAATGCATAACTGCTACTGACTTTTACATTTCATTTCCCCAGTTTTTGTATTTGTTATTTTACCATAGCAAAACAACCCAGTTTAGTGCTATGGACCAATAAAAGGGGACCTTCCATACTACGGATTTCACAGCTCAGAGTGGACAGAGAGCACTAATGCCTCAGGATGATATTCACCTTTTTCAACATTCATTCATTCAAAACTTAGGGTCTAGTCTAAGTTAATGGCCCAGGTTTCCCCTGGGAAGGAAAAGAAGTGTCCGCAGAGGGCATTTCATCCAGCTTGTGTTAGAAACACATTTTCCTGCCCACCGCAGACATCCCTCTCTGCCTCCATTAAGTAAAAATCTCAAAGACCAGCTCAGGCAAGCTGCCAAGGTTTTCATCAGCTACACATCTATGAGGTTGCAAAAGGCCTGTTATTCATTTAATTACTCTTGTAAGGGTCCTTTATGCTTGTGGAGCATATTTTTGTAGAGTAATACATAAAGGCGAAAGTATATTTCTGCTGCTCATGTACATCATTTTTAACCCACTAGATTTTTATCAAAATGCATATCTGCATAGCATCCTCAGCTGATAGAGAAATATTGTCTCTGAATAATGGCTTTTTGAAGGAGCTAATTTTATTGTGTCCCTTCTTGGATACCAAAAAAAAATTGAGTCGTGGTAAGAAGCAGCTATCCAAAGTGGCAGTAGTCACACATACATTGCAAGAGGAAACTAGACTGGTCCCTGTGATACAAAGGAAGTAATTTATGTAAATATGTAAAAATACAACCAAGGATATTTCTATATGTCTGCAGTTTAGTTTATATAAATAAACATATACATATATATATACACACACATATTTCTACAATCAAAACTATCACTGGACATCCTTGGATCCAGAAAGGAAGTTTATTTTGTGTCCACTGGAGACTGACCATGGCTGGAGAGAGCGTGCAGACCCAGTGGCTGGAGGTTTCATTACCTAGTCAGTATATCCTGCTTCTGGGTACAGCCAGAAAGGGTATCAGCTCTAAAAGATGGAAGAAACACATCTCCAAGAGCAGGAGGGATCATCACACACTGGGGTTTGTGCTCCGCTGTGCATGACCGCTTCCTGGGGCTCAGCACAAAGCCCAAATACTTAACAGATTGCTCTTATAGAGCCTTCTCCTGCTCTTCATATGCATTCAGCACAGCTGTGGACTCCAGTCTTTTCCTGTAGGTCACGTTTGTTGCCAAAGAACTGACAAAATCTGTTGGCTGCATGCTGAAGATTAGGTTTTTCTGTGAACATTTTGAAATCAGATATCTATTGCACTGCTTCATGTGATTGGGGGGGACTACTCAAATTTAGCGGGCAGATCTGTATTGCCAAATAAAGAGGGCCAGGAATAAAGAGGGCCAGGAAGACACAGCAACATTGAACTGCTTTTCATCCATGTGCTTAATTATCCTTATTGTTCCAGGCGACTCCAAAACAATACAGCAAATGGCTCAGATAGATAAATACTTCATACCAAAGAAAGCTCCCCAAGGGACTCATGCACCAGATTTGGCCCCTTCACCCTGCATAAGCTTTCCTCCATAACATTGTCCCAACACGTTTTATACATACAAATATCCTTCCTGCCACAAAGTCATGCCCTTAGCTTCATGACATGAAAATACCACTCTACTAAACTGCAACATGGCCCTCATATTATTTCAGAGACTTTGAACTGGAAATATATACCTAAAATAATAAGGATGTCTCGGGGCAATCAAGTGAGGCCCATAGTGTGGATGTGGTCAGTTTGCTCTCAAGTGAGGATGTAAAGGCAAATCAGTCTACACTGTCTGTGCTCAAAGACAGAAATGGTCCCAGTCTCCTTCATTTAGCAGTATAGAAATAGCCAATGACAGTACACATCGGGTGGTCCTTTCCGATCTTGAATTCCTATGAATATGAAAGTCAAAAGGAATAATAATAGGAAAATGAAGAGCAACTGAAAATTCACGGGCACAGAAAGATTTATCAACTAAGGTGTAATTCACATTTGGGAGAAGCCTCAAAATTTGAGGGTGGAAGGGTGGAAGACTCCAAACCCCAATACTGCTTCATGGGCTGCAGTGAGCACATGAAATGAACAGATGAATGAAGTCAGGAAGTCTGTGTAATATACTTTGCTTAGCTTTTAAAGAAAATTGCATTCTTTGCTAATGGAATCATCTGGGAACTGCTTGCCACCTTTGCTGTGTTCCATAGTCCATGCTTCCCAACAAATGTACGGTTGCAATAAGTTCATACCCCTTCTTTGTTAAATGAAAAGAGTCAGCGATCTCCAGAGCTATGGCTCATTAGGACAGAAGACCAAGTGATGCTGCAATAATTAAAGCACAATATGGTTATTAGTTCATTAAAACAGCTTAGGAAAGGTGGGCACTGTGTGTTGTGTGCAGTGGGATTACTGCCCCACATTTGTCTGTGCTTTGTCAATGATTCTCACATGTGCTATGTGAGACAACTCATTTCAGCCATGATCAGAGTGGGTGAAAAGCAAACCCCAGAATTATCACTAAGTAGGAGTGAAGGCCCTTGTTCTTGGGAGATTTTCTGGAGGGAGGATGGCAATATGCTCAGAGACAAAACCTCACCTCTCTCCAAATATCTTGAAGCTACGTCAGGTCCGCAAGGCTGCCTCTTCAGGGGCCAGTGGCTGCCATGCTGCCCTTCATACATATCCTGACTGTGTTACTGTTGATGCTGTCACAGAGTCTGCCAAAAGCCTCAGATTTTCCTATTTAGAAACAAATGTTTTTGCAAGATCTGCATGAGTTGCGATGGATGTATGCTTACAAGCCATTCTTAAAAGTTAGACCGAATAACATGTTTTCTTGATCTTTTTTTGGCAACACAGACCCAGACAGGGTTTTGAGTTACCCAAAGCATTGCATTGATCTATCAGGTTCTGGTAAAGAAGAGGGAGATGTATGGTCACGCCATCACAGCCATATGCAGATCTTATCTGTTCAGATTTTTCTTGAGAAAGGGCAAGTTAATACTGAGACTTAACCAGACCCAGATCAGGCTACAGTTGTCTATAGACTGACCACTAGCTTGCAATTTCATCAGTTCTTAAAAATAGATTAAAAGTTCAACAAATTAAAAACAAATATCAGTATAAAATAAAAACAGGTATGTGCTAATCTGCTCTAAATTCAGCTGGGAATTCTTCAATTAGATGGACCAAGGACTTTATCATAAGTAAAAGTTGAGACCTAAGGCGTCTTTAAACCAGTCTAGGATACACTGGTGAGGATGCTGGTTATAAAGGCATGTTTAATAATTAGAGTTTGCCGTGACCTGTTGCGTTCCTGCCCCAGCTCCATTTGCAGCAAACACATCCCCCTGAAAGGAGTCCAGAAAGACTCCCTCCTCCAGAAGCAGGCAATTTGCCCCAATCCCTGCATCCAGGGCACCACCCTCAGATTTCTATCTTCTCCCTGCTCTGTTCTGCAATTTCTTGTATTTATTTCTTACCTGAAGGAAAGAGACTGCACTGGAAGCTGGGATCTCACCGCTATTTCTGTGCAGTACAGTGGGTACACCATCAGTAATACAAATGGTCAGTATTTAGGCCATTTAAAAGCTTCTGAGTAAAACCTAGGTAAATGCCAAAGCTATTGGCCATGTGCTTTTTCCATAATGAAACAGTGATTTTCACAATAGTCCTCAGAACACCCTGCCTGTGAGGGAGCAGCAATTTCTGATTGCCAAAAGTGCTCTGCCACACTGGAACAAACTAGTTTATCTAATATTGAAATTTACCCAGCACCTTATCCATGGACATGATAAGCCACGTGTGAGGGCCCTCAGCATCTAGAAATCTAAACCCCCAAATTCAGCAGCACTGGCATATCTAGCTCCCTTTTCACCACTGAAAATCCTAGCCAACACAGAGGATACATTAAACTTTGTATCATATTTGACTGCACTGGCATCGCTTGGGCATTTGAATGCCAGAAGCATATACAGAGGGAGCCTTATGTCCTCAGCCACACAAACATGCAGCTCCTGACTGCTCCCTGTGGACGACAGAGGGTTCCCAGTGCCTTTCTGGGAGAGCATTCATTTTTGTGGTGAGACTTTGGAGCATCTTTTTCCAGCCTCTGATCACATGGATAATGTCTCACGCTGGGTGCCTGCTCCTCCATTGGTTCCTCCAGCAGTGCTCTCATATGGGGCATCTCCCGAGGGGCTCTGAAAACTGTTCAGCTGAAGCACGCTCTGGTACACACACTTGCATAACATGCATGCTTATGGCATTGGACATTACAGTACTGAGAGGTATTTTTCATATCTAAAAGCTTTTGCAGGAAGTTTGTGATATATATAGCCAGAGCCAAATACATTCCTGTTGTAAGTCACCAGAGCAGCTTCCTGGATCTGTTTGGGACCAGGTAGACCCAAGAGGTATGGGATGAACTCGCCTTTCCAAAGGACCAACTCCTTGGTGTGCAGCAGGGCATCTCTATTTCCCTTGAAGCTGCACAAAGCCTGGCACCATTTTGCCACAGCTCCTCTCCAACGTGGACCTCATTTGGTTCACGTTGTTGGTAATGATCCTCTCCTTCCCCACTCACCCCAGTCTTGTGCACCTGCATGTACATACACACACACAAGGAGAACAGACTGAACAGCAAACATAACAGTCATCATTGCATTGCACGTTGTCTCTTCCCGTCTTTACGGCCCTACTTTTCTTTCTGGTATGAATGGAAGAGTTGTGAAGAGCCCAGCAAAGGAGTTAGAAGAGTGTAAAGTCATGTTATCTTAACTCACCTCCTTGTTCCCACTGCACTGGCCATGAACTGAAGGAGCAACTTCTCAGAAAAGAGGGCTACAGGGAACACATCTAGCTGAATTGTTACATTTAATTACTTGTCTTTTGTCACCATGTCATATTTTCACAGGCTTCGGGCCAGACAACAGAGCGATGACCAGGGTGAAGTCATTTGTCTGAATTACGGTTCACCAGCAACCACAATTGAATAATGGCTGTGGCTAAACCCACTGATGCTGGCTCAGCCTTTGCCAGAATATTTCTGCCTGCCCATTGGAAAATGAAAAGGAGAGAGAAAGGGAAGGGAAGGGGAAAGAGGAAGAGAAGAGGAAAAAGGAAAGGGAACTGAGCCAATGCTGAGCTTTCAGCTGGCACTAATCTAAGGCAAACATTCCACATTGCATCTTCTTTCTCAGCTTGTTGTGGTTCAAATACTGCATTTGTTTCCACTTATATGAACTGTACTACAGAATCAATATTCCTTTCTATGTGATGCACAAAAGAAAAAAAAATACAATTACAACTATAAATAGCATATAAAAAGTCCATCTCAAGTGTAAGAACATGAGGCTGTTGTGTAGGATTGTAGGTGGACATCAAGGGGTACATGCCACACTAGACGGGCTTTGTCCTATCCACCCACCATGCTTCCAGCTTTGCTGGCAGAAATGAAGACTAGCAGCAATGGTACTTACCCCTCATCAGTGGGTTTGATAGAGAAATTGCAGATGGCTGGCAGCCGGCTCCTTGCAACTTGCTGGCGTTTTGGTTTGCTCCCTCATCATCCATCTCAGCTTGGGCTGCCCAATTTCTGCTTTTTCACTTCACAGTTGGTCCCAAGAGTTCAAATTCCATCGTCCTCAGCAAACCTCTGGTTATGGGAGTAATTTATTAAGCAGGCTGTGCGTGCACAAGTCAAACAGACCTTGCAGCAGACTGGAACGTGGTGCCGGCAGCACTTTGTGCAGAAACTCGAGCACCTGGGTTGGGATTTCATGAAACGCCTCCCTCTCTGGCTTGGGAGGCAGCCAGCAGCCAGGCAGACCACACTGTGCAGAGCAAGAGACGTGCCTGATGTCATATCCTTCCCAACGCTGCACCCAATCGGGACGCCTGCCGTTCTGCTTTTATCAGGAAGGAAATTCTTAGTTTGCCAAAAAAAAAAAAAAAAAAAAGGCAGAAAGAGCCAGTTCAACTAGTTCAGCAAACTCTGCCTGCAGGGGATTTGTAAAGAAAACCCAGAGAGATACTGGTGTGCACTGATCTGCACCACTCCCAGGCGAGTGGTTCAGAAGGCAGCTTTGCCCCTGCCTCTCTGAACACCGTGCAGCACGCAAAGCCACTGGTGTTATCTGGAAAGCCCATGATGCTGGGTGAGAAATGAGCTCTGAATTCCTCGTGCTTGTCAGTGGTCGCCGCATACCACAAGGATATTGAAACCACATGTTTGTAGAGCTGCGTTTTCCACTGGAAAAGTCCTTTCCTGCCTCCGCGGCATGAAAAATGCAGCCTTATGCAGGCTGCTCTCCTTCTACCCGCTTCAGTCTGTTCCACTGAGCCACAGTCATAGAGATAGTTTCATATCTGAGAGATGCCTTTTTTATTTATAAGCAATTTCTCAGACTAAAATAAAACCCACAAAGCTACCGTCAAGTAAATAGCAACAGGCCTCCAACTCATTTCTCTGAGTGTTTACATAAATCCTGTCCTCACAGATCATCTCTATTTCCACTTTTTTTTTATTACCAGATAGGTATAATTCACACATGTGAAATCTCTTTGCTCTACCTGAATATTTATTCATTTGTGTACAAGCAGACTTTACACTGCATGTAAAATGGTTGCATATAAAACCTCAGCCATGTAAATAAAATGAAGGTTTTCTTAAATTTGCCCTGCAGGGTGGAATTTGTATTGCTTCCCATTCTTAGGCAACTGGATTTCATTTCTATTCTATTTATAACACATACAAGATATTCAGAATCATTTTTAGACTTTTTTCACGTATCTTAAACAAGTCCATTACATTAATAGACATAAATAGCAGTTCAATTTCACCCACAAATGCTCTCTGTAGGGAATGTGTAAAAGAAGCCTGGAGACATCCTAGTGCACAACTGGTGATCAAGTACGGAGGAAGACAAGACCTGCCAATTGCCTTGACTTCTCAGTGTGACCTCACATGCTTGATGCAAGTTTTAACACTTTGTTCTGATTGGTGTATATGTTTGTGTCTGAACCATTACAATTCCAGTATTAAAAAAAGTTGTGGGAAAACTTACATTTGTGAAAATTCAAGAAGGTGCATAAATATGGATACTGGCCATTACTGTGTTGAGAGTATTTTTTCATTTGCAATTTTACTTGAGATTAGTGGTTAAACTGCTACAACTTACATTTAATCACATATTTAGCCTCATTAGAAAGCACACCAGCTCTGGTAGCACTAAAAGAGACCAGTGTATGTGTGCACGTATGTAATTATAGGCATCATAAGTGAAGAAGTAATAGCTAAGACCTTTGAGTTCAACCATATGAACAGAAAGCCTACATCATGAAAGGCCCTTAGTCCCTAGCCATCCAAAGATAGAGAGACTTTCACCACTTAGTCCTTCGACGAAGAGAGCTACTGGCTGATAGGGTAATCATTTGAGTAGTATGATATTAATTGAACATATTTGGATCATGTTCTGTTAAATAAGTCTCTGTCTTGACAGATGAGCTGTAGTCTGATCTTTCTGGAAGCTGGAATGGTTACACAAAGCAGCTAAAGGTGTGATAAGCCCATGACTACTGCTCTGGAAAGACTAGCTATTGCCTCCTTCCATTAGCCCTTCTGAAAGGGGTAGACTCATAGCCTTCAGATCTACTTCATCCTGAGCTGTTGGTATTCTGATTTACATGGAAGAGTAGATCAGAATGAATCTATATATCATGGAATAAATAGATACAGGTATCACAAAAGGTTTTTCTATTTTAATCACACTCCTGACAGCACCAGAGAGGTGGACACCTGAGCAAAGACACAATGACAGCTCCATTTACTCCATCCAGGCCTAGAGCACTGGGACTCCCTTCTGGGTTACAGCAGCACGCTCAGAGACATCACTCTTTGGGCATGCTTTCCTCCCTGGATCATGGTACATTTTCATATAACTAGATTTCTGTCCTGTGGCTGGCCCTGAGGCATAGGCTTAGTTGGGACATCTCCAGTTCCTCTTACAAATTCCTTCCACTTTTGTTATGTATTCTGGAAATATTTTACCTCAAAAAACCCTACCTGACTGATGACAAACTGGAGAAAAAAGTCCATTATCTGGGATGTAGCCATCATCCTTTGGTGCAAGCTAAATTTCTTCAGATATTAGCAAGTTCAGCAACAATTCTACCTAAAGCTAGACACTTGGTTCTGTGATAGAAAGAGGGGAAGGTAACAAGAGAGTATAAGATAGTACAGCTGTATCTTCAAAAATTTCATAAAACCAAGCAAATTCACACTCAAAGTCTCCAAACCAGTGTAACATTTTTATTTCAACTATGCACCTTATCCTTTGTTTATATTCTTAAAGTTTGTAGAACAATTTCAGATATGAACTATTTTGAGATGTGAGATAAGAAATTTGGGAAATAGATAAGTAATGAGAAGGAGCTATTACCTGTGCACATACAGCAGTGAAAAAGTTACTGCCTCATCTGTATCACTATCTTGAATGAGAGTTTCTGCAGAGTCAGCCAGTGCAAGGGAATTTAAGATACTCTCCAGTGCAGGACCCATTGTCCATTAGCATTTAGCTGATGCAAGGGGCTTTGCCCAAGTCAGGGTTTAATTTCACATTGTAGGTTGCCCAGAGAGGTTGTGGAGTCTCCTTCTCTGGAGATCTTCAAAACCCACTTGGACACAGCCCTGTGCCACGTGCTCTAGGTGGCCCTGACCCTGTGTGTGCAGGGGGGTTGGACTAGATGATCTCTAGAGGTCCCTTCCAACCTTAAGCATTCTATGATTCTATGTTTGTGTTTGTGTGTGTACATGTATATAACCAAATACATTATCTTTTACATAATTCATTTAAAAAGTCTCTCCAATCATTAGTTATGGTGGGAGGTCAGGAAGAGTACCTATTAAGGGACTTAAAAGCAAGTATTTTAGCAGACACTGAGAACAAGAGCTTCCTTCATACTTATTAAAGTAAATGATGCTCTACTTGGATTCACAAGCTGACCATCAAGTGAAGGAAAAATAGGCTGATTCGCTCTCTCTTGACCTGGATGTTGCAGGAGCTGTTCCGAGGTTTTGTCTTTGCTAAAATTGAAGTTTTGTGGTCCTTATTTATTATGAATGAGACTTACTTTCAAAACATAGGTCCATAAATATTTTTATTACTTCTTGAGAAAAAAACAGGTTCCTGACACTCCCCACCCATAGCATTCATTCTGTGTGGTGTCTCACCATTGCCCCCTCTAGCAAATACACATCTTCTCCTCAGCAAATCCTTTTCTGTTTGGTCAAAGCTCACCTTGCAGCAATTTTTAATGTCACATACATTAAAAATGTTGTTACTATTTACAGGTCTAGGGAGTCTAGTTTTAAAAGCTGTCAGTTGAGGTCTGTTGTAGAGGTACAATGAGTAATAAGGCAGAATTAACAACTTGGAGAACAGGATGGAGAACAAAGAAACACTGTTTTTCCCTGTGATTGAAAAACTGCATTTTCTTCTCTTTGCTGTGGTTTTCCCCACTACTGTATGGCAGCCCAGAAATCAGGATGTGAGGTTCCTAAGACCACCGCTGTAGCACTCATGCTATTTTCTCCCAGGACTAAAGCCATAACGAATATGCCTACACCAGCATTCGAGCAGTCAAATGCAGCTGCCCTGCTAGCAGGTGCTTGGGCTGAGCCTGAGCTCTAGAGTGCGTCAGAGGGGAAGGTCAAGCCCTGAAATGCTACATTAGTGTAACCCCACGCTCTCCTTCATCGCGTTTGGGTGGATGGGACGTGCCCGGATTTGAGGCTGTATCCATCTTCTCCACTGATCAACCGCAGGTGAGTATTGTGAGAGGTTCTTGCTGGGCACTGAGAGTCTGTGAGAGCCCTAAAATCATTTAATTAGCCTGGGTGCTTTTTTTTTTGTTTAATGAAAACAAGAAATTCTCAAACAACTAAGGAACATGTTTTAACGGCAGCCTGAATCTCAAGATAAACAGCACACACAACTTCAGATACAGACTAGAAGCAGAGCTTACACAACACAGAGACACACCAGGGCTTTTACTCATTATAATAGTATTGTCCATGTAAATAGCACATATATCCCTATGTTTTAAAAAAGCTAGTTACAGAAATCACTTTGTTTTTACTCAGATGCAACCATCTTGTGTGGATGAAAGTGTACAATAAAGCCAAATATATGAATATATATTTGTATATGAATATATATATTATTCATATTACTTTCAATCTTCAATATTTCTTTCTCTGTTTATAGCATATCTTATAAAGTAGCCACATTCTTTTTTCCTTCAAAGGTAAATTTTTGTAAATAATTCAATGAAATGTTCTATTGTTTTGATTTTTTTCCCACTTGCTAATCAGCTTTGAAATTGAGCATGGCATTTATTCTATTACTTTTTGCAAGTTTGGACAAGTACAGTACAAGGATACAAATCACAGAAATACAGAAAATGTTTGGAAAATTGGACACAAATCATGGGGTTCATGTTTAAATTTAACTTTAATGCCTGAGCCAGGAACCCTAGACTTCCTTTAGAGTTAATGAATAGAAATTAGCAATTTAAATGGTGATTCATCTGACCTATTTAGATGTCTACTTTAGGATGATATAAATTGGGCCTTTAAGTGCCTATAAAGGCAGTTCACTGATTTAAAGTGATACCTTTATGACAAACTTATCCCTTAAATGACAAGCTAATATATAGGTGTTCATGTTTAACCAAAGGAAACCCACTTTAATAATTAAATTCACAATTAAGTGAAGCAGTCCTCTGACCACATATGCCAACACTATGTTGTGCACTCTACAATTCATAGCCTCTGGATGCAACAGTTTAGGATGAAAGGTCTTTATTTCTTCACATGAAAGAATCATTTAAATAAGCAAAACACAGCCTCCAGCCTAAGATTTGCTTAGAGCTAGAGGCTATTGCAGAATCCTGAGCATCAGGAGTAAGTGTGGCCATGTGAGATCTCTGAACCAGGTCTTCGGGTGTTGTCCAATGCTGGCCTATGCTTGACCTGCAACACGGTGTCTTTGGTTTAAGTACCTCTAAGAGGGGAGGATATCAATAGAGAGCTCTGGCAAATCCAGCTGCAGTGATCTAAGCTGTTGCTGCCCAGAGCTGCTTGTCCCACTCCCTACTCCCTGCAAACATGACCCACATCCTTGCAATGAGATGCATAGTATGGCAGTATGAGATGCACATTGGTGTCTCTTCTGCCTAAGTGCACAGTCCACTATATTAGCTCAAAAACCTGAAAAGGTTTTTTTTTTACTGGTTTATTTGTTTGTTTGTTTTTACTAATCCTCAAACTTGTAAACTTGAGTCCTGAGAAGCTAGTGCATGTCACATTTTGCTACCTCCCCTTCAAGGTAGTAATTTCCAGAGGATGAGCAAGACAAACATCTGGGACAAACATGTTTTAAATCATGGCAAATAAATCTGTTAGAGCTTGCCCTCAGGAGTACTAAATCACCAGTGCCATTTCTAGAAATAACTGGGATTGCTTTTGAAAGCTGCTATAAAACATGTGAGCAGGCACATAGTGAACAGGTTCTCCCTTGAAGAAATTCTTAATCTTAATCTCATATCCCTAATTTCCTTTTCTCAAAACAATTCTATTTTCCAGAGGCCTTCCTTTACTTACAGCTATTCTGAGTTATTCTTATGGTTTTTATTTTATTTTATTAATGTATCTCCCCACTAACGTGAGCAGTAAGATCTCTCTTTTGCTGTCTGGTATCAACTCAATGTCAGTGTACTCACCTGCATAGGTTTCTTGATATATTGGAAAATAAAGCTTCATATTGTTTTCTGAACTGTCTTTAACCCCTATATACCACAATCCCTTAAAAAAAGTAAAATAAAAAAGAATCGAAACCCTGGAAATTTTTCAAATGTCATTTTTCCAAGGGTTTCTCAGGATTTTTTAGATAGTAAAATGGTCTCATGAGACAAAGTAAAAACTCTCTTGAACAACAAACTTGTCTTCCTGCATTGCTCCCGGAAGAGAGCACTTGGCACTGTGAAAAAGAAAGAAAGGCTTTTGAAACTTTTGAAATACTCTAAGTCAAAACGAATGGATCTGAACTATTCCCCAAACTGTCTTCAGTACCAAGTAATTCACATATCTGGGGTCAGACAAATTAGATGTTCAGATCAGGCACTATCCTTGTTCTCTGTCTGGCACAATAAAAATTCTTACCTGCAACTGTAATAAGTAGCCATCTACAGCATTACTGTGCCTTCCTATGCTTCCTTTGCTGGTCTCTAGCACACCTTGGCTTTTTGGCTTTTGTTTTATGAGTCCTCTCAAACACTTTTAAAAATGCTGATTTACAGCAATGGTATTGTAGAAAAAAGAGCACGGTGACAAGTATACAGGTTTTTATTGTCTCTGTTCCTATGAGGGGCAGGGAAAAGTTTGCACCCAGCTCTTATCCTCACAATGATGCTGGGAGGTGATGGGGGCGGTGAAGACCCCCGCACACCAACGTCCTCTCAGGCTGCACATACCCTCAAACCGCTCTGAGGGGACTGCCTGTCCTCTTGAGTCAGGCCTGTAACTTATCTGCAGCTAGAGACCATAAAATGACACCTCTCTTAATTGTTCTCCATTTTGAAAATGTAAATGCATCGCACCCAGATTTTATAGCCTAATGACCTCTCATGGTGATGCCCTTGGGGCAGACATCTGAAGATCTGGGGCAGCCTTCTCGCTCAGCCTACTGTTTCTGCTGCTGAAGAACTTGGTTAGAGAATCACCCTGACCAAGAGAATTATCTATGAAAATGTCTCAAGGATGAGCCTTGCAGCTGATAAGCCTGAGATACAGCTAGACAGAAAAAGAAACAAAATCCCAAACATGTGATTTCATGGTCAGTGGCAAAAAACATTCCTTCCCAAGCTGCTGCAAGCATGGAAAGCTTATGTATTTCTCATCTACTTACAAAGGGTACTCACCAGACAAGGAATTTTTCTGCAAATGAGTAATTTCAGTTCAAATATGTTAGTAAGTGTCAAACGAGGAGAGTAGCTGCAATGCCTTGCAAGGGTGGCTGCCTGTTATGGGTGGAAGTGGAGCCCTTTGTAGGGAGGAAACACCTACTTCTAAGAAGAAACCTCTGTCAGGCTCAGAGTGAAATTCCTTGCCCACCTAAACTGACAGCCCATGGGAACTTGTTTTGGGGAGCAAGCTGGCGTATTGCTTGTCGGAATTTTTTAGAAGATTTTCACTGATGCTTTGACAAACTCTGACCCAAAATATCTGTACTTCAGTAACCATGTAATTATTCAGTAACCCTGTATTTCCTATATATACCTTTCTCTAAATCTGTAATGCACAAGCAGCAAAACAAAATTATCTATATCTCACTCACTAAGTAAGAGACAGTTTGAATATTTCAGGATGATTGGTCTTTAACAGGTGATGAAAGGCACAAAGCTTCGGGGACAAAATCAAAGTATCTTTACATCCCAGGCCACAGGCATTAGAAACTAAGCTTTTGAAACTGCTAAAAGCAATCATCTCTCTATAGGATAATGAGACACAAATAACAAAACAAGGGTGTGCCTCTCAGCCACTTACATTAAAATATTCTGGTTTACATAATGATGGAGACAGCAAGGAAAGAGAATACTAGGGGCTCTGTGTACACAGTTTTTGAGAAAGATTTTTAAACAGTAGCGATCTGTGAAGGTCCATTTGTAAAGGCGGCATGTGCTTCTAACTTACTTTGGACTAGCTATGCCCTGATTTAATAATTAAAACTGTGTTAAAATGTTGAACTTCTTAGTCACTGCATATTCTGTGCTTTCACTCACAGTTGCCATAACCAGCTATTACTATACCTTTTTGTTGTTAAAACCTGAAATCTGAAGGAAATATGCCATTTCCCCACAATTAATAAACGCTGGCAGAGCATAGGGCTACCACCCTCACGGGAATAGCAACATCTGCCTCAAAGGAAACACAGGGCTATTGTCACTACATAACCAATTTTTTTCCTTGAGGCTAACAAGAAAGGGGCATTTAGTCAGCATTTAATGTAAGAGAAGTGTATCAGATTTTTTACATCCTAGATTATTTTTATTTTTTTTCCAGGATCCAAAACATTTATACAACTCCCTTCTCCAAATACAAAGCACAATGGATGTTCCTCACCATCTTAGGGGAAAAAAAAAAAAAAAAAAAACAGAAGAGGTCTGAATTGACACTCATGAAGATGGCAGAGTGTGATGTAGGCATTATAAAGTGACTGAGTCAATAAGGCCTGTAGAGTCTTCATTTTTTCCCCTCCTAGGAAAAAGAAAGGAGGGAAAAAAGTACTCACAAAAACTTCTAAAACAGAACATAAGTGTTAGAACAAGTTTTTCTGGAAATCTTCCTGCCTTCCCACCCTATCTAAATCTACACTGTTACGTTGTGTTAGACTCAATAGCCATCAGGTAAACCTGGCCCTGTGCAAGACCTCAAGGGCATGGAAGAGGTGGCAAATTTTCAGCCCTGCTTCCTCCCTAGACCTGGTGAACAGCAACAGAACAGCTCTCTGTAAGAACAGCTATACAGGAGGCCTACATTAACCCCACATTTTTCTAAAACATATGCTATAGCTCAAAACGCTGCCTCGGTTAGTGCAATCACTGGGTGAGGTTTTGTGGTTTGCATTATGGAGAGGTCAAATGAAATAACCAAGGCCTCCAGGCCTAAAAACCCTCTAAAGGGTAGATATCTTTTTATTATTATTATTATTGTTTGTTTGTTTCTGTCTCTTTCTGTCTCCAAATCTTTTCCACTAAATCTCTAAATCTGGAGGAAAGGGTGGAAGTAGAAAGCTCTGTATATTCATTCTTCAGATTATTTCAAGGAAACACGGATTTAAATCATCTATAAAACCAGCTTTCCACACAAGGACTGTTTTGAAAAATCTTCTTTTCTTCCCTGTTCTTAGTCATCTCAAAGTTTGGTATAAATTGTAAGTAAGAGTATTAAATCCCTTGTTAAGATAAATATGAAATTTATTCAATTTTTTTTCATAGTTGGAAACTTTTTTTTTGCTTGAATGAAAGAGTTAAGTGTTTGGCATTCTGGTAACCCAAATTTGTAGAAGATAATATGATAGATTAGGTGAGTAATGACAAAAACTGTGAGATTTTTGGTCATTTACAATGGTTTCGTTCTAAAAACCATGAAGGAAGGCTGTGAATATGTGTTTAAGTCTATTTTCATTGAAAAATAAGTTGAAAAAGAAAATCTCCATGCACATGAAGCTTTATGCATTGCTAGCAAGTATATGTATTTTAGGTGCAATGGTTTGTTGAATAAAGTGTTGTTTTGGCTGACCTGTTAATGACATACTCTGCCAGTCCATCTCTTATTCTAGATGTTTTTCTCAACTGGATGTGTAAGTGATGTTTTCTTCCACAATTCCTGATGTCTTTAATTGATTTTTTTTTCTTTTCCAAAGCTGGCACCCAGCTGTTTCCCTGTACTTCATGACTTTCTATAAATGATAAAGCATATAAAAGGATTTTCAAGAGAGAGATATCAAAACGGAAGGTTTTTGTAGAATAAACTATATTTGACATGATCATATTATACATCTCTTCCATCTTTTTTTTATTACAAAAAAAAACACATTGAGGAGCAATTGGCTTGTACAAAACTGATTTTAGAAAAAGAAAAAAGAATACAAAGACATCATGAACTGTCAGTCCAGCATATAGGCCAGACAGATTTTCAGCTGAGAGTCAGTAAAGCTGTTTGATTTTCATTGGTACGAGGCCAAACAGTCTTGCCCTACTGCCCTTCTGGGGAAGATCACTAATATTTGCAATCCAATAAGCACTAGGGGAGGCCGTTAAATGCAAATAGGAGCCTTCCTTGTGCCTCTCACCCAGCAGGATTTGCAGAAAATGATGGACAGTGAGTGACACAGAGAGATGGCACCTCCTTTCGCAACAGTTTGCACATGGGCAGTACAGCACCAATTTCTAGCGTAAAACAAGGGAGCACTTTAAGTGGTGGCGAGGAAAAGTCTAAGTGATATGTGGAGGATGTTGACCCGGCATGAGTTTCCTGAGGGAAGACAGAGTAGAAGGATATAAGCCTCCAGCAGCAGCATCCTAAGCAGCACGTCCATGTCCTGCTTCATGAAGTAGGAGCACTCAGGTGGGCAGACAGCCCTCCCTTTTGGAGGAGGGGCTGGCACTTGGAGGCAGACATGCAGCATTTCAGACCCTGTAGTACAGCCACAAGTTTCAGAAGCTAACCATTCCCTGGTCCCCATCACGTTTTTTTTTTTTTTAAAGATAGAAAAAATGGTCAAAAATCAGGGATTATAGCACATCTGCTATAAAAAAAAATGAGTATTGGGCAGGATTTCCTGTCAGGAACTTGAACAAACAGGCTAGGCTGGTCGAGAGACCAGAACTGGGATCTTTTAGGCAAGAATGTACCATTTGTTTTGCTACCCATGGCCAGGGACCTTTTTTACCCAAACCTTTCAAAATGGGCTGGTCTGTGTGCTTTCCCTGACACATGTTCCCGACGAGGGCAGCCCCGGCACAAGCTGCTGTGCTTGCAGATGCACTCACAAGCTGTGAGGAAACCTGTGGAGGCAAGTTTGGGACCAGAGCACTGAGGTAATGAAAGCAAGAAGAAAATGCCACAACCATGAGTTAATACAAAATACTAGGATTGTGGCAAGTTGCAAAGAAGATGTTCAGAGATGTGAAATGAATCTTTTGGTAGGATGAACATAAATAGAAATAGTGTTTCTCTTATAGTAAAGTCCATTTAACTTTTTGTCTTGATTTGGATCACAAGCAATGATGGTAGTTTGAAGCCAACGTTTGGTTAGTTTGACATCTCTGAGGCCCCAATCACCAGCATTTCTGAGTCCACACTGGTTCCCTCATAATATAAGAAAACCAAACAGCAGCCTGGCAGATTTAGAACTATAAAAGGAAATATTTTGGTTTTACATTCCACATTAGTAATCTATTTAAATCACTTCTGCTCAGACCAACAACTCTATTGCTAATGAACTCATAGTGCAAGCTCTATTTTTAACCTGCAAGTCGGTGTCTGTGCTCAAATTCAGTAAGTGCTGGTGGCCAGAAGAAAACCTTCCCTCCAGCCAGGATATTCTGTGCTTATTCATGAAACACATGCTTCATGTATCCTTGCTCCATTTTACTAAGGTAGACAGTACTGGCAATTTTGGGCAAGAAAGTCATATAGATGTGGTATAACAGCAGATATTTCAGTAGAGAAAAATGTACATGTTCCCAAGAAAATCATATTTAATCTAAATAACTGTTTTCTGAATGGTCACAGAATTACAGAGAAGATGCCTCCTGTTTTGAAGAAGCGAGACCATGTGAGGTTAGTTAGCACTTCTCCCATCTGAGGAAAAAGCAGCTCTATACACATGCTGGACATGTTTTTCAAACTCATTCTGAAAAATCACCAAGGAGTTTCCATAATATCCTAGCAAATTATCTTAGTGCTAACCCTAGCCTCACACGAGAAGGGCATATTTGTTCAAAAAAAAAAAAGTGAAATACCCTCTCCTGGTATTTTCTCAGTCATACTTCCATGCATTGTTAAAATACTGTTGATGAAAATGGGAATTCTTTTAGTCTGAGCCACTTTTGAAATAAGAACAAGACAGTCTACGTAAAGTTTCTGACAGATTTTCTTAGCATCAGGACTTCTGAACTTCTATTCTGAGTTTTTAAAACTATGTTCCCTCAGGATTTCTGACATGAGGAACTTCAAGAAGAATGATGTATCTGGGAGATGGCAAAGGCAGGGCAATTTTTTGACATAAAGCTAATATCAGTAGTAAATAGGGCATCTTCTGATGATTCATGAGATAAACCTTTCCAAGAGGTTGAATATGCTTTGCATTTCCTTAATGAAGATACATTATTTCAATTTAAAGTCCTATGCAAGTGAAATACTGTGTTCATTGATGATTGCAGTAGGAAATCAATTCAATATCACACCTTCCAAAATAGATCCCATAAATTGTCTTAGTTCCTTGATTGTAATACAGCTCTGACAACCCACACAGCTGAGGCTCTGTCTCTCTATTTGAATAGCAGATGGTATTTTGACTGCCACTTTATAAACAGAGTAGGTGAGCTGACAGTAAAGATAAGATTGAGAGAGAGCTTTTGACATCAAATTAATATAGACATTGCTTTCTTGATAGTGTTTGATTTTCAGAAGCTCTTGAGAATTTAGAGTTCAGATTCTGAGATTCATGATATACAGTACTATGCAAGGTCATTCACGTCACTGGAAACTTTATGAGCTATAGTTCTTGCTGTCAAATAGCATTCAGTATGTGCAAACACGGGCTACTTCACAGGCTGAAAACTACATTCATTTTTGTCTGTAGCATTACAGGTCTTGGCTCATGAATTGCTAGGAGCAAAATTTATCTTACATGTGGTGAATTAATCATGAAAAGTATGGGTAATATTAGCCCTCTGTCTCCGAGAGGGTAACTGCCATGGTGAAATTAAGGGATTAACACCAAACCAGACAGGCTGATGCTGCTGGAGCAGAGACAGGAATTCAAAGGTGTCTGGAATCCATCCGGAATTCAGACTCTAACATGCCCATTCCTCCTGACTTAAGGTATACTGGCCATGAAATTGCCAGAAAACATCTACAAACTAGCATGAATGGCTGGCTTATCATAAAACCACTAGGTCTCATAGGCCGAGAGTGTCACTGCCTTTCAAACCCTTAAAGTAGAGCTAAGTGGTGGAAGGCTCCCCTTTTACCTCTACATCCTACTTTACTAAATCCAGTGAGCCACCATTGTCCCTCTCGTGGCAAAAATATACCAAAACTCAGGTTTGAAGAAACATCTTACCCCTCGAAACAACCTGTGGGGAAAAACAGGTAAATCTTACAGAGCTATACAAATATTGTATATTGTTTGCATGCAGGAATTGCTGGATCCCAAATTTCTGTGCTCACAGAAGTCTAAGCCTTTAGATCTTCCATATCCAAACTACTTGTCCTAAAATATTCTACCTACTATCCCAGTGGTTAAAGCTGTTACACTCTTTAAAAATCTCTTTTCTCTTGGAGGTGGTGAAAGCCTGTAGAGTAGGGGATGAGGGAGCAGATAAGTCTGCAAACATTACCTGATGAGTAATATCCATCAAGGCAAGCATCCAGGTAATGCAAAACCACCTGCAGAGGCCCTACTCCTCCCTCACCCTGAGGAGATCTGAGGTCTGAGGATCTATCTTGAGAAATATCAAATTATGCAAACAGGAAAGGAGGCAGCTCATTCCTTTGATTTTCTTTGAAAGTTGCAAGATACAGACATTGAAAGCTGGCCTGCTGTGTGTATGAAAATAACATTTTCAGTTTTGCCCTCAAATTTAGCTAAGAAAAAGTATTCATATAATGAACACAATCAGATCTCAAGTGTTACAGCTTAAGCCTGGAAGGCAAGAAGAGGAGACTGAAAATATTGGATCGTTAGATAACATTAAATGTAGGGGAAATCCATGTGTCTGTGTGTCTGTGGGTGACTGGGTGTCTGCAATTGCATCTTCATACACGTGTCAAGTAATCTGTCAATTACAATTTCTCGATCTGTCTTAAGAAGATATGACACAGAATTGTGAGGGTGTGTTATATCCATAATATCATTCAGTACCTACAAAAAAGGTTTTTTTTGCCACAGGCTTCAATTTATACAGTACACAGTAAATGATGTCTTTGGTTTTTTTTTTTTTCTTTGCTATAATAATTTTGGAGTAAACAACCATTTGTTCCTCTTTCTTTTCCAGTGTAAAGACAGTCACATATTTATCGATACAGGAGAAAGTTCTCAAGTGGCTCAGGCAGGTGCAGCTTGTGGACTGCATACAGACATGATCGACCCAATTGCTTTCTGATAGATAACCGACACAGCTGGGCAAGGCTGGCAGGACCTGGGGAAAAGAAAACACAAGACAAGACAAGCACCCCCCCACCGATATGAGTCAGAAAGCAAGCAGCAAACACAAGCAAGGTTTGAAAATCAGATCAAGCACTACACTGGCATATGCAAATGCACTTACAATGACTTGCGTAAGTCAAGGATAGCTGAATACCTCAATACACTGTTGTTCATATTTGACTTATTCTGTAGAAACTGGTTCATCAAATTGACAACAATGAGCACTAAAACCATTTTTCGGCATGCACAGCTAGATTTTTTTTTTGTTTCTTTTCTTGAGAAAACATTTAAAACATCATGAAGATGCTCACACTGGAGACAGAGCACCAGGAGGCATAGCCTTTGCCCAGGAAATAACAGAACTCTCAGCAGTGTTGTGAGCAGAAAAACAAGATGGATTTTGGGGAGCTGCAGAGGTGCTCAGCACAGACGAGCTGTCGTGTGGTGGCTATGGTGAATAAAGTTCACTGTTCACCCATACAGTGCATGCAGCTGCTTCTGCCACAAGTGAGTGTCCCTGTAGGCACCTGTACAAACAGTAACTGCAGCTGAGCTGGTGTGCAGGACCACCTCATCTCCAATCTCCAAATATTTTTGTAGGTCAGTCAGTCTGTCGGTGATTCCCCAAATCATCTTCTTTAATGCCTTGTGCAATTTAAATAACTCCGCCTGAGGGAAAAGGACCTCAAAGATAGAAAGATCTCAAAGAAAGTTCTGCAAAATTTGGTACAAAAAAGGTACCTAGGTTAAAAAAACAATAATAAAAGAGAGAGAAATTGAGAGAGAGGATCTGTTGCCCTCCAGTTATCCCAAGGGAAATGTTGCAGCATATAACAAGACCTTGTTAGATATCAGAGAGCCCACTGATAAGAAAGCTGCCAGGGGACTCATCTCTGTTATGGCAAGGTGCTGTAAGATGCAGCAGACATTTGGACCTTACTGTACCCCAAGAGTGCTGCCTAGCTTTCTCTCCTGGTGAGATGAAACAGGTGCTCACAGAATCACAGAATGGGCTAGATTGGAAGGGACCTGCGGGGATGATCCAGGCCAAGCCTCCTTGCACAAGTAGGGTCTCCTTGCCCAGGACATTGCAGCACATTGCACAGGATTGCGCCTAGGTGGCTTTTGAATATCTCCAGAGACGGAGACTCCAGGGCCTGTTCCAATGCTCTGTCACCCTCACAGACAAGAAGTTTTGTTCAAGCCTAACTTCCTGCGCTTCAGTTTGTGGCTGTTCCCTTCTGTCCTATCACTGTCCACTACTGAAAAGAATCTGGCCCTCTCCCCTTGACACCTTCATTTAAGGTACTTGTATATCTGGTAAGATCCTCTCTCAGTGTGTCCCCTCTCCCTTCTCGAGACTAAACAGTTCCAGCTCACTCAGCCTCTCCTCACAGGATTGATGCTCCAGTCCCCTGATATCTTTGTTGCTCTAAGCTGGGCTCTCCCCAGCAGTTCCATGTATTGGAGAGCCCAGAACTGGACACAGTACCCAAGATGTAGCCTCACCAGGGCTGAAGAGAGGGGCAGAATGACCTCTCTTGACCTGCTGGTATCACTCTTCATAGTCTATCCCAAGATAAAATTGACCTTCTTGGCCACAAGGGTTCATTGCTGGCTCATGGTTAACTTGTTGTCAATTCTGCTGAGATGCTCTCCAGCTGGTCAGCCCTCAGCCTGTACTAGTGCCTGCAGTTATTCTTCTGTAGGTGTAGGACCCTGCACTTGCCTTTGTTGAACTTCATCAGGTTCCTCTCTGCCCAACTTTCCAGCCTGTCCAGATCCCTTTGAACGGCAGCACAACCCTCTAGTGTGTCAGCCACTCCTCCCAAGTTTGTATCATCTGCAAACTAGCCAAGGGTGCACTCTGTCCCTTCATCCAGGTCACCAATGAAGTTGAACAAGGCTAGATGAATACTGACCCATGGGAAACATGAGTTAATGGTGCATACCATTGGGGCTCACGGATTTGTGGGTATCAAGTTTCCCTAAATGATCTCTAAGCCTATCCTCTTTGACCAACGGGAAGTCTTCCTTTCTCTAGACTTTTTCTTCATGTTCTGGGATTCCAGAGGGTTACAGTGAAATATTCCAGCCATTTTCCACATTCTCTATACTTCCTTCTTCTGATTGAGCTGTGCCAGAAGCTCATTGTTCATCCACACAGGTCTTTCTTCCTAATAGGGATGCACCAATCTTGAGCTTGGAGGAAGTGATGCTTGAATATCAACCATCTCTCCTGGATCCACTTTCTTCTAGGGTCCTAACCCATGGAATTCCTCTAAGTAGATCCCTGAAGAGGCCAAAAGTTTGTTTGTTTGTTTGAAAGACTTGGGAGGTGTTTTTAGAAACCTGAGCTTACATCTTCCAAATAAGTTTCACCAAAATGTGCTTTTACTACATAAAAAAATCTAGGAGCATAAATAGGCTGATAATGACCCCTTAGAAGAAAGAAATAGAAAAATTATTTCTATTTCTATTCATTATTATGAAGGGATATATAGAAGAAAGCACTTGTATTACTGTCACTGTCACTGAAACTGAAGAAGAAACTTTATCTCCTTAAGCAGTTAGGAAAATGCTGACATTTGATATTCCACATTGCTTAATAGCCAGGAAGAGCAAAGGGAGCCATCTAAGCAACCACAGAAGAAAAATCAGGAGAGAGAAAGAAAATTCTTCAAGAGAAGACCCTAAGGTGCTTATTTCCAACAGAAGGTCCTCAGAAATCACATATTAAGTAGAGACAATGTTCAGTTGTAGATGTAAGATAAAACAAAGTATCCGACAGCAGGGCTGAAGAGGTATGTGAATTAATTCAGCTACCAAGGAAACTTCATTTCTGAAAACTGAACAGCTAACAAGAATCACAGTGCCCTATAATCCATCTGACTGTAAGGGATAACAGAGTGAAAAGCTGAAAACGGAAATCAAAAGGAAGCTAAAACAGAGAAAATTACTAATATTGGAAGATTTCTTTATCTACACAAACTGTCCTACAGGTAGGACACTTGGAACAGGTCATCTGCCAGCACTGCCTTTGCTAATGCATCCTACCATTGCTCAGTCCTGAGCTACTGTGACCAAAGTCACAAGAGGTGGAAAGCTTTTAGGCAAAAGCCCTCCAGGCAAGTCCTAGACATGACAGACTAAGATTCTTCACAAAGCACAACGGAAAAAGAGAATGATATGGGAGAGTATTAAGCCAATGTTTTGTTTCCCCTGCAAAACCCACCTGCAGGCAGAGGGCCAGCACAAAGCCTGTGTGGCACATTGACATTTACTATCCGAGAGTTATCTTGCACCGCTTGCCCACTCCACACACTGCATGTCACCCCCTGTGGCAGGGAGCCAGAGGTGCCCGGGCAGGCTGCCCGCAGTGGGGAAGGAGCCTGCAGCCCCTCCTGGGCTGGCAGAGCACCAAGCAGCTGAGCACAAGTGAGTTGGGACGCGGGGAGGATGGAGGAAGAGGTAGCTAAGTCGGCATGTCCAAGCCTCAGGGATAGCATTACTGGACCTCAAGTTTTGGCTCTACACAGCATATAAAAAGAATAGGTGTAAATGACACAAGCAGATCTACATCCCTTTCTACTTATAATTTTCTTCTGAGTGGACTGTAAGGGCCAATATGACTATTGCAGAGAGGCTGAAAGTAGCCTGCAAAGGGCACTGCTAGTTCGTGTTTGAGTTGCTGCCCTGCAATTTGCACACATGAGTTGTGCAGGGCAGATGCTGAAGAGCCACATGGCAGCTAGCTCTGCTTTCTCCCCATGACCAAGGGCACACACAGGCATATCACTTTTCTGCAGGAAGCTGGGCAGCGAGCCACAGGGCCAAGCTGAACACAAGATGGTGCCACCAAAATAGCTTTCATAATGCCAGTGAATAAACTCTCGTGGCAGTTTTTAATCCTTAGTCCCTAGTGTCCCTCTAGGAAAATAAGTAAAATTTTCCATGAAAAAATGTGAAACAAAAGTACAGAACGAGTGATCGAGATGCGCACTAACGCCCAAATATTTGGTAGCGGGTATAGCAACGAAGCAGAAAGCTCTTACTCATTTCCGTGTCATGTTCTCTAGGCTTGAAATTGATGGAGAAGCCAGGAGAACTTACACAGAGCAGTACATGGGCATGCACTTAAGAAAAAGTAATTAAGTAAAGGAAATGAATACTCTTCTACAAAAAAAAAAAAAGAGTGAGAGAGAGAAAATAAGAGAGAGAAAGAGAGAAGAAGAAAGGGAATCATTACCTTCCCGAAGCAAAAGCTCTTGTGCCACTCTACTGTTGGGTGCAGCAAGATCCAGTGCACATTTGAAATCAGCATTTCTGCATTTCAGGCTAGCACCATAGTCGGTCAGCAATATGACTACTTCCACATTGGATTTCCTTGCTGCAGCATGGAGGGGGGTGTCCAACCGCTTACCCACATTAACGTTGGCTCCTTAGGTGAATGAAAGTGCATGATTAGTGCCAGGAGGAAGCAGAAACTGCTTGAATCTCTGATCTTCATCACTCAGGCTGGTATCATTAAATGAAGGGCATTGCTCACACAGGCCTCCCTCCTTTTTCTCAAAAAAAAATAGCACTAAATTCATCAAATCACATTCCTGTGCTGTATCTTTGCATCCTGCATCTTTGGGACCACCAAATGCTGTCTGATCGACGTACCCAAGCAAGCACAGAAGTTTGTGGACTGTCTACCCAACAGATGTTTGAAATCTGTCATATGTTATGTACATTTTCTAATATCATCATATCTAACTTACATAAACTGCGTTAACTACCGGGGGAAAAGCACACTTTCTATATCTCATTTCAACACTTTTGGGAGCACAGCAAGCAAAAATGCTTGCCCTGGCCTCGCTGTGCATGGCAGGACCATACCTATAGGAGGTGCAAATTACCTTGATGTGCCCTGGCAGCAAGAATTTGCACTAGCTCCTAGATTGTGTCTAGGCCTAGGGGAATTATACTTCAGAGTGCCTTTACTGCTGTCTTCACCATCTGAGAAGTAGAGAAAGTTAATTCTTAGCATGGCAGTTTATCATAATCAAAAGAGTTGATTTTGATCATTGATATTAGCCAATATTGTCTATACTCTTTATGGCATCATTCTGGAAAACGAAACTTCTGTCTTTGTTTCATATTTAGACAGGCTATGTTTCAGGTAAGTCCCTGCAACTAGTGATTTTTTACTAAGGAAATCCTATATTGTTCATGAATGCAGGTGAAACTTTTAGCTATTTGAAACAAGTGTCACCAGGCTGTCCAAAGGGCTCTTATGAAAAGAGAATGCAATGACTGCAGTAGAGACACAGCCCAGAGAAACCAGCGGTACTGGCTCATACTACCACAGCTCCCCCCTACCCCTTTTCCATGTGTACCTAGCTCCAAAAGCTTCTTGACACAGTCTGTCCTCTGGTAAGTGCAAGCCACATAAAGCGGTGTCCCGTGCTGCAGATCTTCCTGATCGATGTCCACCTCGTGGGCCAGAAGGATCTCCATGCACTCCCTGTGACCTGCGTGGTGAAGAAGAGCCATCACTTATTTCGTGATGCACCCAGGTACCATCCACAAGCACAGCGGCTGGGAATGAGCCAAGCCTGTTTATCCCCACTGTACAAGTGAAAAAAAAGGCAAAAAACAAACAAGCAAACTGCCATAACATATTAAAAGCCAAAAAATATACACCCGAAGTAGTCATCTTTAGCCTCACTCAACGTTACCTCTCTTTACTGCTTCGTGAATGGGCGAAGCAAGGTGATTCCCCAGCTGTGGGTTGGCCCCAAACTCGAGCAGCATGTTGACACAGGCCACACTGCCACTGCAGCAGGCGTTGAACAGAGGGGTGAGCCCATCCACGGTGACTGCGTTGACCTGGAACAGCAACACATCCTTACAAAAATATAAAAACAGGATGTAAACAGCCTGCATCTCAAGTTTAGCAGAAATGCCCTGAAAGGGACATTTGTCTTGCTTAATTTCAGAACTGATTTTATTCACACCTTTAATATTTTGTTGAAGAACAGCATATATAACATTCTGCTCCAAAGTCTTCCCATTTTTCAGCTATTTCTATAAGGCGGTGACACTAACTACTATAAGTGCTCCTCCTGGAGTTGTTCAGAAAATGTAAACTCTTTTTTTCCATGGAGAACTTTGGCATGTACATGATTGTTTACTATGGGCCAAAACAAAGCCACAATTTATTCCTGTTTTCAGACAAAAATGGCTCTGCTTTTAAATTAAAACATATACTTCATGTTTAATACTTTTACCTGAAAACATATTTCCAATAACAACAACAACATCATGACAGAAGCAGCCTTAATCACAAGCAGAAATGGAGCTGGCAAGGGCTTGTCTTCATATGCATGTGCGTGTCAGGGAGCAAGAATGTCCTTCCTTGACCTCTGATACAAAGATCTAACAAAATCCACCGTTCCCTGTTCCTTTCTGGGATAGCACAATGTCCGGGCTGGGCTCTACACACCACTAGCTACTAAGTTTGACCATGTAGCAAGCCCTCAGAGGCAATTTATGTAGCAAATCCCTATTTCTTTAATTCTAAAGCAGACTTAAAAAAAAAAAAAAGAGTAGTGACAGATCATGAAACCATGGGGCAACCTGTGAGATTTCTAAATCAAGGAGAGCAGGACAGAGACCAGAAAGGGCCAGAGGAGCCTTGGGCCGCTGGGGAAATCCACTGCTGCTGGAGCTTGCTGCCATCCATGCACAGTCCCGCATAGGGCTGGGAGCACCAGGACAGAAATACATTAGCTGGTAAGTTTTAATTAGCAAGGTATTTTGCCTTTGATGTGCAGAAAGGCAGCGGTGTTTAAAATCTAATTAATTTATTCTAGCTAATTCAGCAAGAGACCAAAAGCAGTTGGTATCTTTCTAAATATAATTTGCCTTTATTTACTTCAACTGTATCTGATGCTGTGCTAGTTAACTCGTTAAGTGCTTCTTCCATAATTATAAGTCAGTCCTTGCCATTTGCAGCGCAGGGCAATGCAGCTAGCTCCAACGGGTTGTACAAAACACTTTTACCAGGACGAGCAAATGTCCCTACACATGAAGTAGCAGCTCCATATTTCAGTAGTCATCCTGGGTTGGTTTGGCCCTGCCTCCTGGGTGCTTGCTCTACTCGCTCAGCTTCACAGAAAAACAGTTCAGGGAACAGATCTAGCTGGAAAATAAACACGGCAGGGTCAGGAGCTAGAAAAACTAGCATTGTACAGAGAGCTACCAGTGGCCACAGTGTGTGGGAGGTCTGTCTGCTTGGGTGTGGGGGGTATCTGTATCTCAGAGAGGCTTCGTGATGCAATCCAGCAGCCACTGGTGCACCCGCGCAGGCACAAGGGGCAAATGTGGCTGGGGGCACTGGGGATCTATCAATCAGCATCGTTTCACAGCAGAGCCAACAATTCAGTCAGAGGGTAAGCAAGGAGGTAAGTGAAGAAGAAAAATGACCTCTTTGCCTTTCTCTCTCCACTGGGCATTGTCTTAACCAGTAAAAAGAGGGAAAAAAATGGTAAGATAGCTGCTCTGGAGTAAATGGTTTGGTAAAGAAAAGAAAAAAAGAAAAGAAAATGAAATAAAGAAGAAATAAACATTCATAGCAATAAAGCAGGGCAGCAAAATGCCCTGCTTTCCCGTATTTCTAAGGAATTTAAATTTGACATACAGCATAGGAAGCTAATAAATGTATTTTCTTCTGCAAAGTGTATCTTGATTGTCTGTTCAGGTGTTGTTCAGTTTCTTGCCATGCAAATTGTACTTCAATATCCTGCAACTCAGCTGAATGAAATATATTCTCATATGTTTCATCCTATTCTTGTATCTCCAATTTAACCACGTATTTTACCTTAGGTCCTACGGGGGGAAATGCTGCTATTTTATTAACAGATAAAATGTTTCATTGCTTTAAGCACATCCATTTTCGCTCATGTGAGACTCCCAAACTATTCAATGGAAAAACAAGGGCAATTCCAAGGGTAATTCTATTTTTTCCCAATAAATAAGTAAATAAATAAATAAAGGGTGGCCCAGAACTGCTTGCGACGGGTCCCAGGACTCACCTGAGCACCGTTCTCCAGCAGCACCTTCGCGCAGGCCACATGGCCACCCAGGCAAGCCTCGTGGAGAGCTGACACACGATCCGTGGTCACGAGGTTCACGTTGAATCCCTGGAATCCAGAGCAAAGCCGTGAAGGAGAAGCCCTCCCCAGACCAAGCGATTCCCCCTGCACCTGCCCAGATGTGCAGGACAGTCACATCCTGCCTGGATCTGGCCACACCGCTGAGTAAGCATCAAGGGAACCTGCACTGATTGGACTGTTGATTTTCAGTGCTTCAGCATTTGTCTCCAAATATTTTCACTGGAGATGGAATGAGAGAAGGAGCGATGAACTGTATCTGTTATTTCTATTTCTTCATAATGCACAGTTAATCACAGGAAAACATTACATATCACTAGCGTGTAAGGGTGACTAACTCAGTTTTGTTACTTAATGCGAAAAAGAGGCTGTAATTTTGTCCAAATTACATACTACGTGCATACTGAGCACTGTGGTCAGGAGTGGTACTGGTTTCCTGCGTGGTGGGGTTCACCTTACCTACCAGTACCTGGATATCTCCAGTGCAGATACCAGCTACCGAGCTGGACTCCTAAGCTCCTTCAATGGAGAGAAATAGACACTTACAGGATATGACTCATCTCATGCTAAGGAATGTATCTCAGGTAGGGCAGATGAATTCTCTCCTAAAAATACTTGCCCTGACTAAATGGGACACCTACTGTCTTCACTCAGATGTAATAAGTACCTGTTAGATCTGTAGAGCAGATGAGAGAAATCCCACCCACAAAGATGTTTCTTTTTCATGACCACCTACAAAACGTTTTACACTGCAAGAAAAGAACTGTCACTTACAAACGTCTTATCGTAGGCATTTACCCAAATAACTGTTCCTATTTGCAAACTTATTTGCAAAGGAGAAAGAAGTCATCATACATGCTGTGTCCAGAAGACAGCTAAATCTTCTGGTAAATAAGATTTTTAAATCTTCTGGGAGAATGAGTTTGGGACTGGCTCTATTTTGCATCTAAAGACGTAAATTTTATCCTACAGTTCCCTTCTATTTCATATGTTATAAACTAAGCAGCTCACAAGATGGCAGCAATGCACTTCTTGGTACGCAGTAGCAAATACTATCCATGAGCAATGTAGCACTGTAAAATCCTGATGCAAAGAGCATTAAATAACTCTAATCATTTTAAGCTAGAAATTTTAAGTTATAAAAATCAGATTTTTCAGTAATGTTCAGTAATTCCCAGCAACTATCCTGCACTTTATTTCAATGTCAGGGGAATAGATAAAATCTCAATAAAAGATGAGAGAATATTCCAGTTTGTAATTTTATGCATGTTTTACACTTACGGATCAGTGTATTTCTTCAAGAAAAATGTCTTCTAGAGAATTCTGATTAGAAGGAGGAGGCTATACTTAACCATTATTCAGATATGCATTTAACATATGACAAATGAAAGTACTGATATTTTGGAGAAAACCTCAATTTTTCATCCATTAGTTGGTGGAGATGGATTTATTATAACCAGTTGCCAAAATCTGCTCATTTTAAGCCTTGTTTTCAACGATTATAAATTCTTGTCAACCTACCAGAAGAATCAAACTCTTCTTCTGGTGCTGGAGCAGGCACTGTTGAATTCTTGAGCTCTTTTTTTAAGAGCTCAGTCTCCTACTAGCACAAAGAGTCCTCCCACTTCAAGGCATCCCTTTTGCAGCAGAAACCTTGCTGGCTTTCTTTGAAAGCTGTGGTCCTAAGGCAGGGACGTCTGAAAGTCCCATATACACCCTAAAGTATAGCTCCATATTTAATTTTAGGCTAATAGCATAAATATCTTAGAAACAGTGAGCAAAGATTACACTGCTCCATGAACAGCTTCATGCCTACATTTATCAAACTGTCAGAGATTGTCTTCAATTCACTCTCTACAGATATTTGCTGCCTTGATCTACTTTCCTTAGCAGAGACCCCCATCCCTCACTCCTAAAATTAGTGTCTTTGAGAGAATGAGAAAGACTAGATTAACTAAATAGTGTGTAACTCCAACACTGATTGTTTTTGCTTCTCCTTATTCGCAGCTACCCTCCAAGTCAGACTGTACATTTCTGGAAAAATATGTAGCACCATGTGCACAAATGCACCATGTGCAACCACTACAGGGAGGTGCCAGGCTCAGGCAAAGGTGACATGGTCCTTTCCCGTTTTAATGCCTCCCTGCTCCTGGGGGTATCGAGGCAGCTCTGCCATGTACCAGCACTCATTGAGTGTTCAAGGAAACCCAGAAGTGATGGCTCTAGGGGAACGTCCCGCCACGCTCGCTCCCAAGCTGCCCCTTGCTGATCAGGCGCTGTAAAGTCATGGGTGTAACTGGAGATGGGGGGGTGAGGAAGCCAGTAAAGCCCTGAGCAAATGACCCCTCTTCATCAGTATCTCTACCCGTCACTTCCTTTTCCATAAAAATGGTTTGATGTCAGCGGGTGAGGGAAAGGACAACGAGGAAATGGGAGGGGGGAAAGTGGTTGTAAACAGCAACCTATTTTAGCAGTGACCATGGCTCGACAAGCGGCTGCACTGGAAGACTTTACAATGGCAGCTCCACTTTTCCAGGATGCTGTCCATTTAAGAAGCCAGCTTTGCTTGTGCAAGCCAACCATCACTTGTAAATATATATAAAAAGTCCATCTGCCAAGTGACAGAACTTGCACTCAGGGAATTAATTTTATGTCATTTATCCTCCTTTTTAAGGGAGAGAGGAGGGTGTATTCGCTTGTGCCAGAGTAGAGCATTGGCTTTAAGGAAAGGAGACGAGAAGAATGGTTGGTGAAGCCAGAACTTGTCCCTTTGCAGATACACACTTCCACATCTAACTTCTAGAAAACCCCCAATCTATCCTTTCCTCCTCCCTATTTTCTGAATGCTTAGCTTCATTTGGAGTAGAGAGTTTCAGGCTCTTTAGGAAGGCCATGCTTAACATTTGATAAAGCAACACATACTTTTACAGTTTTATACTGATTTTCAGTAATAGCTGATATACACATTGGCTTTTTTTTTTTTTTTTCCTCAAGCCCAGTTTGCACTCCTTGAAAGGAGCACTTTCAAGGATAACTACTTCATACACAGAAACCTGTAAGCTACAGCCTCTGTCCTGGGCTTGTCCCCAGCACCTTACCTGAGCAAACAGGTAACATTCCCAAAGATATGCAGGTGAATATATTATATATTTACCTGTCTCTCTTAAGCCCATGTGCAGCCTATTATCGACTCACCTCCTCACAGGTCCAATCTGACTGAAACTAGCTGCTACGCAGTCTTTTCTTTCCCCGGGGGCTTTTACCTGTGCAATCAGGGTTTTCAAAGACAGGAGGCGTCCTTGGAAGGCGGCATCGTGCAGCGGCGACCTGTCTGCCCAGCTGCCTAGAAGAGCACATTAACACAAGTCAACGTGGGTGCACGATGCAGGCGAGACCCCGCGGAACACATCGGGCTGGCCCGGCAACCACATTCACCATCAGTGAGGAAACTATCTGATAAATTGATTTCCACAGAGCAGCCAGAGGTTCAGCACTTCTGAGAAAAAGGGGCGCTAGTCAAGGGGGCTAAGCAAAATCTCGTGGGCAGAACTCTCAAGGCAGCTAAAACCGCGCTCCAGCAAAGGCCAAGAGTTTAACGCCGCTGAGCAGGCACTTCAGACCCCTGCAAACCTCAGTTCCAAATATCTTGGCCTCCGTCGTTTCCAGGGAGCTTTTGTCACAAACCATTTTCCAGCTTCCCTTGCATTTAATTAAGAGGCTCACAGCCGGCAGACGCTGGGATGACTTTTCCACCAAGTGAATTCCAGCATGTCCTCGGCAGCTTTATTTCCTGAACTGACAATTTCATAAATAATATATTCCAAGCCAGACTAGCAGGTTACAGGTTTCATCCTCCGACTCACTAGAAGATTTTAGGAAAAAAAAATCATGAAAGAAACAAATTCTGCCCAAGGTTTCACTGCTTTTTCCTTAATCACTTGAGGTCTGGACCTATGCAGACTCTTTAGGGGAGGGTAGATTCACCTTTTTCCTTTCTTAATCTATTCATACGGAAAGTTTTTCTTTAACATGGTTACTGCCTACTTTTACAGTCAATGAGCCAACTTTAAGTCACTGCAACTCCACTGGAGAGCAAATTTACTTGTTGTATATTAACAGTTAAAACCTTACTGCTGCACAGCACATAGTAAATATTTCTCCAAGGGCTGGCTGCATTTGCTGTGCAATAGGACAGAAGCAATCCCAGTTTTGTATTCATGTCATGTTATATAGGAACCCCATGAGCAGAGCATTTGAGCTCTGTGTCCTCTTCAGTATTTTTCGGCTGCACAACACACCAGAGCGAATGCAAAGCGTGATTCATCCCCACCCCACACGTTTGCACGCATGGAGAAACGGGTGAGAGGTGCCGAAACACCCCAGGTGACTTCAAGCCGAGGACATGGGAGGCCTGGAGGCCTCACTTAGGTCTTCACTTAGCAGCGCTTCGGAAGCCCCATCATGGAGCTCACCGCATCTGGGGACTGCAGTGCAGGAAGGGCAGAGCAAGGAGCCGTCGCGTTCAGATTTAAGTGATTCTTATGGAGTTGTAGGGGACGGACACAGCCTATGGCCCGATTCAAGCAGGGAGGTGGGTCCCCGGGGTAGGTGTCACTGGGGGGTTAAGGCAGGCAGCGTCCCTGCCCGCACTGCTTGTACCGGCTGGTCTGGAGCATGTCCGCGAGGGATTTTTACCCTCCTCCTACCCCTTCCCTCCTAAATATGCCCCTACTTGACATATTTCCTAGACACAAACACCGGGACACACACAGAAATAAAATAAAAGCTGGAACGAGCTTGCTACCGCTTCCCTGCTGCCCCTCAGCATGCCTCCCGCCAGAGGATTACAGAAGGAAAACCAGAGTTACTAACTCCGAAAGCACTGAGGTGAGGCTGGAGGCGGGACATCCCTGCAGACAACCCCAGCAGTGCCTTCGCAGGGCTGCGTTTTCCTGGCACAACGCCCTGCAAAAGTTGTGGGAGCTTCTCGGGGTCATTCGGCACCCCAGCTCGACAGCCTGCGACTTCCCACCGCGGTACCTGCCTCTCGCTAGCCGCAAACTGGGATTTGCTTGCACGCAGGGGGTTGCAGCTTTAAATATAGCTTTTGCTTTTATTTATAGTTATTCGAGGAGCCATTTCTTGGCCTCCTAAGGCCAAGCTGTCAGGGAAAGACTCAGTAAGTGACGCAGCCAGTGACCTGGCTCCTCTGGGATGAAGTAGAACTCACCAGACAAAAGGAACCAGGGAGGGATCGAGAGGGCTTCTTTTATGAGCCAAAAACTACAAGACAGGGTGTGGAAGGAAAAATTTAAAAAGAGAGAATCTTTTGCCTGAAAATATCCAAAAACCTCTACATCCCTCCTGTTGCTGGCAACTGAAATAGCCAAACTCAGTTCAAAAAGATGAATGGTTGATGACTTTTAAAGCTGCTTAATAAAGTGTCTTATTTGCACTCTTATGCATAATATATATAGTATGCACAAACTCATTTCACATGCATTTACGGTGCATGTGTATTCACACGCATGCCTCACCATGAAAATACATGCTGGTGTCATGCTAGCCACAGCAACCTACCTGCCTGAAACATATGGCAAATGTAGATCCCATATGGGGTGCATCTTCTTTTCACAGCTACATGTGACATGCCTGAAATGACTGTCTCTTTTCTAAATTTCTACACAGAAATTAAGCAGTCTGGCTGCTGCTGCACTGAGTCACTGCAAAGCTTCTACACAGAAATTAAGCAGCCTGGCTGCTGCTGCTGCACTGAGTCACTGCAAAGAGAAAAGGCTGTGAAACTGCCTCTGAAATCCAGTGCAGTGCACGGGCAGCAGCATCACATGACCTTGTGTTTTGAAAGATTAGCCTTGATAGCTGCTTGCAAATGGCAACCTGCAGATAAAAATACATTGTAGTCTGCTAAACCTGCAGCCACTTAGATAAGAATCTGTACATTTGTCAGGTGTCTGACTACAGCTTCCAAAGGCACTTAGGGAAAAAAAACAAATCCATTAGAAGATCATTGGGATTACATTCCGGAGAGCAGCATACACATTTACAACCCAGAGACAGGCACTGCTGTATATAAGTGAGATCTTTTTCACTTTCCACTCACACGGGCATTTCTGTTGGGCAGATTTTAACTGTTTTGTTTCTAGTGGCCATCTCACGTCAAAAATAGCCCCACGCACTTTCAGGAGCCTGCTCATGGCGGCACAACTCATCACGAAGCAGGAGTCCAACTAATGAGTCACGTTTGCACAGCAGCGATGTTGCAAGATTGATGCAAATCTTCCAGTAGGAAAATATGTTCTCATTAGTACTAAGTATAAAACACGATGTCATTTTTAATTAGCGGAATTACTGGACGTGCTAATGCCTGTTTATTCATTATTATGACAGTGAAGCGTCACAGGTAAAACTACTCAGAAAGAAAATGCAGTGGCATCTCTTGTGACCTATTAAATACAGTATAATACTGTGCCTTTTACTTTCCAGAATAATTTTAGCTGTTTTCATTTTTATGGTCTGGTTAACAAAACAAGGATTCCTGGCTTGGATTCATAAAGTCATTAATCACTTCCTCTAGTATCTCCTTTCAGAAAATCCACATACTAAAACTTTTCCCTAGCTACCCTCTGGTAGTAAACCTAGCTATTTAGAAAAAGCCTCTGTAACCCACACCATCAACACCACAGGATGCCTCGCTTCCTAGAACAATCTTTCTTCTTTACTGCCCACTTGAGCAAACGCTGTCCTCATTCTAGCTGAGTAATTGTTGGAGTCTCATATTTTGCACACCTAAAACAAGCCAACACATACTGACACTGCAAAGACCTCAGAAACGGAAGGCGCCTCAGGATAAGACATCTACCCTATGCCTTTAGCAACAGACTCCTCGGTTTATGGCAACTCAGCAATTAAATGCCTCAAATTACCAAAATGAAGCAACTACACATCTGGATGTTAGAGTGACCAAATTTTTACTTTACCTGGGACTATTCCATAGATCTCTTCTGCTATCCTGGCAGCCTCTTTTCTGTTGCCTTTAACAATATAGAAATGGGTCAGCAGAGCCAAGGAAATCTTAATTAAAAGCTTGAAGCAAAATAAAGCAAAAATTGCAAAATAAATGTTAGTGAAACCATGGAGTATAGAACTGCCCTCCATTTTGGTTTGCTCTTTGAATAGTTTCTCAGGTCTGCTAAGTTGCACTGAGATACTACTGATATCATATGACATCTATTTTAAACCCTTCAGAACTTGCTGTTCCTCAGTTTCCAAAAATATATTCGGCTTTTATTTGGGATGGGCTATTTGATATTAAATAACAATACCAAGTATTAAGCTGGTTTTAACATCTTGTGCCATGTAGGAAACAAACAAAAATACTCTCCAAATACTCATCAAGATGAGTGTTTGAGTACCTTTTCAGATGAAAGCTCCCCATATCACCTTAAAAGCACCCACAATGTATTTCTTCTCAGATGTGGCAGTTCATTTCACACAGGCAGCATTGGTAAAGTGGCAGAAATTGTTCAAGGGCACTGAAAGAAGAGTATTTCATTGTCTTTCCAGCCCGAGTAACAGTTTTGCTTGTATCCAGATACACAACAAAGGCGAGCGTATGAAGGGTAAGTAGTTTCATAAAAGAAGTAAATAAAAACAGAGCTAAGAGGTCAAACTTATTCTGTGAGGGGTAAAAAAAAATCTTTAAAAGGTGTGCAACAAGAAACAAATGCTAACCTACTGGCATTTTTTGTCTCTTAGAGAGAAAGAGTGATGTCCCTGAAAATTCCTTGCAAACAGCGTCTTATTGTTTTGAAGAAATGGAAATATGTTTGCATTGTCCATCATTAATTTGCAGGTGTAATATTTGAAACTGAAGAACATGCATCCTTTCTTTAACTTTCTTTCCTTTTTCCTTCTGAAAGCGTATGGCTTCCATAGGAAGCAGAGTATCTTTTCTTCATATAATTGATACAACATTTTTTCATTTAAACTTTCCTTTACCCTTGCTTTCCTGTTAGTAGAGGCAAGAGGGAGATTCCTTTATTTGACTGAATCCTCTCCCTGCACAGGTGCACTTGCCCTTCAACATACTTAAAGGATGGAGAACAACTTTCCTCCCATTCCCTCCTAAAGATACCAAAGGTTAGGTGGACGTGCAGAATGAAGTTTTACAGCAAGTTGTTTCTGTGGACATGTTAATATTTTCCCCCCCCCCTTTTTTTTTTTTAATTTTTGGTAAAGCTGACTTTGTATTGTGTATATTCAGTCTCTACCCTCTCAGGTGCACCAAAAACCTACAGAAAGTAAAAATTACTCCAAGGTATAATTTTTCAGATTAACCCATTTCTCTAAAATTTTGATTTAATCGAGATATCAAACCAATAACTTAATACCTTGGTATAAATATTATGCAAACCTTTCCTTCCACAATGATACAACCTACCTGCAGAAATTGTAGCATGTATGATTCTAAGGAAAAAAAATGTGTATTTTTTGCCACTTTAGTACTGTTTGCCTCGGGACAAGACAGATGAAGATACTGCTTACACTAGGAGACAAGTTCAACTAGGGAATTAGAGAAAAAAAGAGTTAAGTTTGCTGAACTGGGAAACAAAAAGGAAAAATTAGCAGACAAAGGCACACCAAAAAAGGGACGATCAATTATCCCTAGGAAAAGACAAAATAATGAAACCTGTCCTGATGAAGCAAGAGAAATAGCAAAGGTTGTAAAACACAGAATATAGGATAGAAAGAAAAACAAAGAATTTGAAGAAGTTAAGATCATTACAAAGAAAAGAGCAGGCTAAATGATGGAGAAATCCTTCTCATATAGGAATCAACACAGCTGGTGATAGGAAGTAAGCAAGCAAGACAGAAGAGCACTCAGGAAAGAAAAATACTCAAAAAACTGAGGATCGGGAAACTTCCAGTGAAATTCTCTTAGTGACCAAAGTAGGATGAAACTCCAAGGGTGCACAATGTAATAATAAAAAACTCTGCAGCTGGTCTAAAACAAACACAATGAAGTCCAACCACTTAAAAGCTATCACAGAAAAATAACTATTCCAGAAGGACAAAATCCTTGTTTTGGCTTCAGACCAGGATAACTACCAATTTTTAGGTGCATGATAGAGTAATTTTAAAAAGGCTTATGTAATCTCTTATCTTGTTTTAGTGGATCAGAAAATTGGGGAAAAGGCTACAAAGAATTAAAAAGATTGTCTGTGGGAAGATGGCTGATGGTGGAAGTACTAACACTGATGAAGGAGGTAGCCAGATGAGCGACAGCAAGATTGTGTGTGAAAACATGGAACAAGTGACATTTCTAAAACTAAAAGAAGCCGAGCCAAGTAACACAGGCATGAGAACAGGCAAAGCAGGATGGAAGAGCAAGAGTGAAGGCAGTAATCCCTTCTCTCCTCCCTCACTCTACAGCCAAATGAAACTTCTTCAAATTCTTCAAAATGAATAAAAACAATGAAAATATGTCTTTTAAACATCAGTAGGAAATAGCTCTGCTCACTGGATAATAAACAACAAAAGTTTTAAAAAAATGTTTTATCCAGACGGAAAACTCATCCCCTCGTGTAGGAACTAGGTGCTGTTTTATACAGAATGGATTACGGAACTGATTTATAGGCTACAGAGATGGAGAGCACATATTAACACAAGGTAGTTAAAAAAAAAAAAAAAGAAAGAAAAAAATAAAAAGATGTGTTACTGAGAATTTCTGCAGGATACCTAAACCACTTCATGGATTGCTTTTGCTGGATTGTAGATTGGCTACTTTTTTTTTTTTTTGGTCAAATCAAAAGTATCGCGAAGAAATGTTAATCCTCCAATAAAGTTGTCAAGAGATGGTGAACCAATTTAACTAGGCCCACCAAACAAAGAGGAAGTTAATCCTTAAATAGCCTTAATTTACAAACATTTAAGGAATTACCACAGGGAAAAAGGCAGACTAGCTCAGAGGGTGACACATTTTCGTTAAGGATCACCTCAATTTTAGTCAAGCATGACATACAAATCAGATATGACCTGAAGAATTTGATAAGGAAATAAAGATTAACAGAAATTTATTCTCAAATAGATTTGAAGAGATATTAGTCAATTTTTATGTTTGATGGTCCCTAAAATACAGAAGTCTATTTCCTATGCATTTAGCTAAGACAGTTACAGTATCAAATATATTAAATCCAAGTAAGGTAACTGGAAAATTAAGAGATTCTGGACACAGAAACTCCTCATAATCTCTGAGGGAAGAGACCAGAACAGAGATGACTGCTACAGAACCTATTTTTTTTTCAAATCGTATCAGTTTGATCTAATGAATGATACTACTTTCCACACAAGTCTTACTTAGTTTGCATCCTTAGATCAGCGAAGTTACAACACTCCTGCCTTTAAAAAGCCATGTGTGTAAGTGACTCATGCGTTGCTCTCAGTTGCGCAGATGCAGATTTCATCTTGTCTGACACATAACCCACCTCACCCATAACTCTGTGTAAGGTCTAGTTATACAAACTCCTTCTGCTGTCCAGGCATGAAGACAGGATATTCCAGCATGCCATTTGCCACTACCTTGTGTTCAACACCTCTGCCAGCATGGGATGACTCATACTCTTGATGTGTTTTATCAGTCACTCCTGATTAAACCATGAACTTACATAACTAACTTCTACAATGTGACTAGCTTATACTTGGTTAAGGTTCGGTGAATTCCACACAAGTATCATCTTGCCTTAGGCCAGCATTGAAGCAAGTCAAAAAACAATCCGTTAAATTTAACAGAAAAAAAATAAAGCATAATTTTAGTACAATGTCAAGGCATGGTTGTATGTCCGAATACTTTAGTTTTGTTCCCTACGCATCCATGTATAGGGCCCGGCCCGCCCCGCTGCTCGGCAGGGTTGCTCCTGCGCTGCAGGCCCCAGGCCTGGACCCTGCAGAGCTGCTCTCCGGCCCCTCAGGCCCTGCCTGGACCCTGCAGAGCTGCTCTCCGGCCCCTCAGGCCCTGCCTTATCCCGGCGTGAGGGCCAGGGATAAGTACGAGCAGCCCCTCCACCAGCCTCTCCTCGCACGTCCGCAGGGAGCTGCCGTCAGCCCCAAACTGACCAGATCACTGCCCGAGTGACTGGGAAAGTTGTACGATTCCAGGCACTGGCAAGTGCCCAAAAGAAGAAGGAAAGGATGGAGAAGGAGGTCAAACAAACACACACACACCTTACTCTCTTTAG
>NW_010586127.1:0-33435 GCF_000705375.1 Tinamus guttatus
ACAAAACAAAATAAAACAAAAAAACCCTCTTCCTAACATTTTTTTTCTTTTAATCATCAGTAATCTAGGCACAGTAACCAGGTAGTGACAGCAGAAAAAAAGAAATGCTGACATTTCTCTGATAACAGTGGTGAAATTCCTGATGTGACAGCCCTCGAAAAGAACAAAATGATAAAAAAAAAATGAAGGTACAGGGTTGCTTTGTTTTTCAGTAAGTCTTGTGACAGCCATGTGGAAATGTCATTCTTTGGATAGATTTGTTTGTGAAATGTATTGCTGCAGCTCTGGGAGAAGGAGAGGAGACCGCAGCAGGGTTTCTCTGGGCTTGCTGGTTCTCCCTCCGGCTCTTGGAAGCCTTTGGCTAGGAGTGAGCGGCAGCCGGGGGGCACCTGCGAGGGCAGCGGGAAGCCCTTTGGGCTCTGTGGGGCTCAGGTCGGTGCGTGCCAGCGGGAACAGCCACTGGCCTTGCTTGTGCTGGCCCCGCGCTGAGCACAGGCGGTCGGCGGGTCTTTGCTGCAGAGCCTGCATCTCCTCAGCCACGCGTGGTACGTGGTTCACGCATAGCGGAGGGACGTAGCCCACGCGCAGGTTGTGTCTGCTCTGCTCCCTGCCACATCTCATAGCACCGGCTTTGAAATCTCTCTGAAAGTCTCCAGCACAAAGTCCTCCTCGGCTAACATCTAGGCTCAGCGTCCTCCATGGCACCTGCTGTGCTGGGCCGCTCTCACAGCTGTTGAGTTTATTGTATTGCTGTGTTGGGAGAGATACTGCTTGGGGAGACATGTTATTGATGAAGTGGAGAGAAAAGGCCTATGTAAATTATTGGGAAATATGAAAATCAATAATTTACATTGAACACCACACATGTAAATGACCCAAAGCTGGAGATGGACCGGGAAAATTGGAGAATCGGGGGGATTCTCTTTATGAGTTGCTGGAGAAAGAAAAATTTGGGCTACGTGTATTGGGTGCAGAATTTGCGCATATTCACTTTTTCTTTCCCCCCTGCCTAGTGTTTGGTTCCTATATATTAGCATAGATACAGAAGTTAATGTGCGAAATAAAAGAAGACCAAAAAATCATATTTTGGAGTGAGGGGATGGCATATAATTTCAGAGGGTGACTGTGCTGGAGATGAGGCGTCAGGAGGTGAAGGTCTCACAATGTTTGAGGAGCTTGTAGGGTGCCGTAGAGCAGTCTCTGATGATGACTGCGAGCCTTCAAATGTCAGAGGAGTCATCCCAGCAACTCTGTTGCTGATTCAGCAATAAATGTAGAGAAGGTCAAGTGATTTAGCTGGAAATGGTGCTGGGATAAAGCTGAATGTCATCTGTAAAACAGCAATCAGTCAAATGAATTTAGAGGTAAGTCTGCGTGTCATACTTACTGTACTTGGCTTGGTGAAATGGAACCGTTTATGGCAGTCAGACACGCAGATAATGACATTGCCCCCAAAGGACAGTCCAGAGACAGAATTTGCAGCTGGAAGGTACATGGTGCTTCCCAAGGCTGGAGCACAACCAGGAGGGAGCATCACAGGACGGAGACCCTATCCCGTGGCATGGTGCCAAGTCTTCCTGAGCGCTGCTTGAAAGGGCAGAAGAGGAAGGAGAAATGGAGTGAGGCTGCCTCTTGCTCTCCAGCTTTATCAGGAGAACCTGTGTTGACCTCCCCTGTAGAAAGGGCTCTGAGTAAAGTATGAACAAAGATTTAAAGGATGGGAAGATAATTTGTTTTTCTTAGTCTAAAAGTATGGATGTAGAGACCACATTTGTCCTTCCATGGCCTTCTCCTCATACTGTTCTGATGTCCAGAGCAGTGGGTAGACCTGGATGTCCCCATGCAACCTTTGCACAGGAGTAGCCTTTGAAATCTTTCTCTGGATGGTATTCCTTGTGTTGCTGCCAAAGTGCTGAAATTGCAGGAGACGAACTGGTATCAGTACGGTGCAGAGTCAGGACAATACAGGATTGCATTATTTATGTTGAATAATGGAATGGGATAACATATTTTAACGGAAATGATTCTGACAGAAATGGTCTCCAGCAGATTAAAATTATTCTCGTACGATCTTGGAAAGATTTGTGGTAATATATGAATATGCATTTAATATTGGTGAGGGAAAAAAAAAAGACAAAAAGAAAAAAATAGGAAACTACCCTGTCTCAAGTAACTGTTGCTTAGTGGTATAAAAGAGTGATGCAAAGATGCAAAGCAGCAGATACAGTTCAGCCAAATCTGAAACCTGCAACAAATTATCTGCCAAGCCCCAAGCAGCATGGAGGCTGCTTAGATTTCTCCAGAATTCCACTGCCTTTTGTACAGTGGTGTCTTCACGTTGATACATACTGATACGTCAGGTTGTTCTGCCTCCATGACAGGTATATGTACAGTTAGAAATTGGTTTCTCAGGTGCTTTTTTTTCTCAGACATACACAAAACATTTTGGTGTCTGATAATTGCTTTACCTTAGCTTTTCTACACAATTCAATATTCAAAATCAAGCAATTTCTTTTGGTTTTCTTGGAATACACCTATGATGTGGTATGTTCTGTACCTTTATTTTTATTATGAATGTCTAGAATCTGGACTAGGTTTACAGTATTCTAATTTCTCAGTTTTTATTCTTTTCATCATTTTAAACAGCTTGACTATATATTGGAGAAAAGCAACATTCAAAAAAAATAGATAAATTTCACTGAAACTTGTAATCATTCCACTGTATTGGATGAAAAATACAGTGTACCAAAATATACATTAATTTCTTTCTAAACATTCCAAGCCATTCTTATGAATGAACAAGATAATGCATATTTGAGATGGCAGTCATTTCTGTTGCCAGATACTTAAAGGTAGCATGATCTCTTATTTATGAAAACAACAGAGCGATCCTAATATAAACACATCATTGTTTCTAGGTTGGAGAGGTTTTGAACTGAACAATTCCAAATGCAAAAGGAATATAAAATTTAAATCCTTTTAAGAGATTTAAGTCACTCTGAGAGAAATACTAGCACAATATGCTTTCAGTCCACAGCCATTGAGAAATGAAATGAAATATCACCTATTTCCTAGACAAAAAAAATCCTTAATTTAGCTGAAAGTGTAAATACATATCTGCTAATTAAAAGTCTTATTAGAGTGTTATTAGAATTTCCCACTACTCTGAAAAGCAAATCTTAAATTCAAACAGAAGTTTAAGCACATGTGCAAACATGTACCCACATCTTCCCTGGGAAGAGGCTCTGTGCACAGATCAAAGACATTTTGGTCTGTCAGCAGCAATAATGACAAAAAACAGTAGTGGTCATTTACTCACCTTAAAAACAATAATGACAAAAAAACAGTAGTGGTCATTTACTCACCTGGGACCTGTTTTTTTTTTTTTTAATAAAAAGAAATTACATTAGTGAATCGACATTTCAACTTCAGCATTTTACTGCTGTCTGGCTATTTCTGTTCTGACAGTGAAACTCCTTTTTGGAGAAGGCATCAAATAATTATTAAAGCTCTGGAGAACTTACTAGGAGGAAAAAAGAAATGGATGTTGCCCATATGCTAGACTCTGGCTTTCATTTTGCCTAGAAATCCATTCAAGCCTTTGTTCAAATACTTATGAGACAGCAAAGGGGAGACAGCCGTGACAACTTTTGATATGGAAGAAGAAGAGTTAGGTTACCTGTTAAGGGCTTGCTTTTAAGTATAGTAGATTAGAATCTCTTGAATGGAATCCACCAGGATAGGAAGATTAGGATTTTTTTTTTTTCATAAACAGTTTTCTCTATTCTGTTTTCCTGTTAGTATCAGTGAAGTTGCAACAGCTTCTTTTCAAGACTGAGTACAGTCTTGTTAATGATGTTTGTCTCAACGAGGGGCAGAGCTACCCTGCTATGAGGAAATTTCCAAGGGTTTTCAAATTTAAATGATGCGGATTCAGGCTGCACAGCCTGCTCCAAGGTTACAAATGTGGCACTTGAGGAATCCAATGTTATTGCATTTGCTGGCTGTGGGTAGGGCAGTGGGGCTCGTGGAAGTGGTTTAGTGTTTTGGCAGCTTCCTGAAAGCTTTAGATCTTTGGGCAGGTTCTCCTAGCCTGCAGGCAAGTGTCACTGCTGGTTGGGGAAGGTTAGTGAAGAAACCAGAATAGCCATGTTTATGGCAACGGTTAATGCCATTTTCAGGAGGGGAGGATAGAAATAACTCCTGGTAGGGCTACTGGGTAAATTTTGCCCAGGAAGCTAGTTTTTGCTAAAGATAACCTAGTTAATTATCCATCAATAATTAGTTAGGGCTATATCATTAACATTGCCTAGTGGCTTTGAACAGAGCGGGAGCCCAACCATGAAAGGGAACTCGTGGTAGTGCACGAGTGCCTCAGAGAACTGTAAAGCCAAGAACCTGCACGGGGAGCGGGGCTTGTAGCTGACCAAGAGGGATGGGTTGTGGATTGATTCAGTCTCAGATGCAAGAGATATTTTAAGTATCCCAAGCATACAAGGAGTGTATTTCTCCTTCAATAATGGAGTTCATAACATGAGACAAATCTGTTTGTTAAGAAATCTTTCAATTGCTTCTAGAAGTTTTTTTTTAGATAGTAACAAAAGCAACCCGAGTAGCAAAGAGGTTTTAAAAAAAATAAATCCTGCTGTCTTTTGTTACCCACCTTTTATATAGTCTGAAGACTATATGAGGACTAAGAGCAAGGTCTTTTTATGCTATCTATACTATAAAGCAGTGCACAATCCCAGCAGATGTTTTTGAGAAGACCCATTTCTAACAAAATTCAAGCGACAAAGCCCTGTGCCAACCCACCAACTTGCCAAATTTTTGCCTAACCGCAGAGGGTACTTGTACGGATTTCTTTGATATGGTTCTATTCCCCTGTGACCTTTTAACTATTTGCTATTCCAATAGCACATAATGGGCAATAAAGTGTTACCCAGAGCAGCGTTTCACTTGTCAGCGGTGCCCCTGCTGCTGATGCTTCTCTCTGGGGAGCCACCGAATTAAACGGTGCCTTGTCGGCTGGCTCTGTTTTTTTCTGTGCTATGCAATGACTTCACCTCATTACCTCCCAGGTGGAACCGGAGCTGCCTGCATCAGCACTCTCATTCTGGCTTCAAAGCATGAGTTAGGGCTTATGGCTATGGGCTATGGAAGACAGGAACACTGAAGCACTAGCCTATTTCAAATCTATTACAGTGCTTTTTGTTGTTGCCTTCACTGTTGGAATTAATTGTTGGGCTTTCTTAGTCAGCTTTGTTTTTAAATACTTTGGCTGAAAGTGGAAAGAAGGTACAAAAAGCAAGAAGACCAGTAATGCAGAGGAAAATACCTGATAAAAAGCTTCACTGTGACTCCTGAGAATTGCACGACAATTCTAGAATGTAACATTACATACCATGCTTGCAGCTCTTTATTTTACCATTTTAAAAAGTGTATAGCTAATTACATAACTATGCAGAACATAAAAATGTATTAATAAAGGAAGGGAGGGGCAATACTTGCTTACCCCTCTGTTCTATAGCAGTTCTTCTAGATAATACAGGCTGAACATTTTAATTGTTGTGATAACACATGTTTTAAAATTCATCAAAACTTCTCCTGTTGTTCTACAACAGTTATTTTAAAAAATGTAAATCCTTTCATTTCTGTGGCAACAAGCAGTGCCAAATAATTACAAGTATAAGCCAGGATCAAGTCTATCTGCAAATAAAGGCCTGTATTCTCACAGGACGGGTGTAGCTGCAGAACGCCTGGCTGCGCCCTGCCCGCGTGGGGCTCCTTTGCATTCATTTCTTAATAGGTTAATCCCACCCTGAGAAAATTTTCAGAAAACAAATCTGGTAAGGCTGCCTCGGAATTAAGACAGCAGTTGCAAGCTCTGGTTGTCTGATTACTCTGGAATTCCAAGAAGGATTGGGGAAGTTGGATCATGTGGAGCAATTTCATGTGTATTAAAGGAAACTGCAGACAAAGAATGTGTGAAGTGGAAAATCATTCTCAAATTCTGTCACTAAAAGTAGTTTTATACTTCCACATGCGACGCTATTTACAGTTTTTTGTCAGGGGTACCAGGTGGGAGAAGTGCTTTGCAGAGAGCCCTTGGGAGTTGCTAATGTAACGGTACTCTACCCATGCCGCATTCCTAATCACCTCAGACGTTGCTAGTTTTCCATTAGCAACCACTCTAAGTCACAGAAGTACTGAAAATATGGTACTTGGAATCATTTGAGAGGAAGTTTCTTGGGAATCTGACAGGATAAGTACTGGCCTCTAGGGAACTAGTTCACCATAACCGAGGATGCCCAGCTTCTCCAGTCAGTGCAAAGATGCTTCTGAATCCTTTTGATTATATAGATTTCTCTGAAGATAAAAAACCCAGGATTTCACATAAACCTACTTGATGACTTACTAATTCCTAAGCATTAAATATCTGTCGTGTGTGACTGGGAAGAAGAATGGAGCTGTAATTGCTCTCCCTTCATTAATCAAAAGAGAGGATAGTCTTCATTTCATAGTCATCTTTAAGAGATCTAACAAAGGAATGTAAAAGAAATAGTGAAGGGACAGACTAGATGATGGGCAAGACAGTGAAGGAAATAAAAAAAATACAAGTGAGCAGTAGAAAGACCCCTGGAAACTGAGATCAGGGCCATGAAGGCGTGTCAGGAAAACAAGGACTCTGGAAGAGGGTCAGGGAGAGGAGCCAGCACTAGGTGAGAAAGCCCTATAAGAGCACGTGTGAGAATTCAGTAACCTTGCTCTGCATGCCTGCAGTGTGCAGCATGCATGGACACCTTGCCCTTGCCTGCTGCTGGAGGCTCTAAGTTCCTTGGCTGGGGTCATGCATCTCTGCCATCCAGCACTCTCATGAGTGTCATGAAATATTTCCGTGCTCTGATGAAACATGCCAAAATTTAGAGGGCACCTTGAACACAAAAATTGTGGTGAAAAAAAATGTAAGTTTAGTGTTTTAGTGTAAGAAAAAAGGAAGTAAATTTTATACCTGACTCTACCACTGTGACCTTGCCTCTATCACTTAGTAAATCAAATAAAACACTGCCATGAGTCATGGAAGAAGAGAAAGTGTGAATGGATCAGTAGCCTGGTAGTTAAAGGGTTCATCTGAGAAATGTTTGGAGACTTGAGATAACATGCTCAGAGATCAGCATCTCTGCTGGTGATGCTGTTCCAGCAGAGATTGAAAAAACACTCCCAGAATATTTTTGAGTGTTCAAGCTGTCTGGGGCTAAGAGAAATGGAAGTTCAGATCATTCTACAGAAAGGAAGATCCTGAGCTTGTGATGCCTATTTGCTAGGTGTAGGTATTCCTGACTTTCAGTGTGAGACTACCATTTCCGCAGTCATTACTGAGCCTGTGTTTTAATAATACAGAATTTGGGCTCTCCCTCTCCTCGCTAACATTATTAAACTGGAGTGAATTATGATACTTAAGAATTTAAAGATGTCCCAAGAAATACCTTTTTGGAAAAACAATATTTGGAAAAAATCGTTCAGACCTTTCCGTGGTAGTGCCTGAGCTTTCCTTCAGTCCTTATATTGTTTCTGTAAATTAGCAAAATATGAATTACTCTCATTTTACAGCTGAGGCACCAAGCCTACTTTCTTCAGCTGATAGAATTAAAGTGTTTGTATGATCAAACAGCTGAAGTTTCCTAAGAGAAAAAGCAGTGATATTTTAAGGGAATCACTGAACTTCATGGGAATGTGAAGGAGAGTGTGTGCTAAAATGACAAAATAAGCCCTCAGTGACGCATGTATATGGAAAATACCAATTGAATTCCAGTGAGAAGTTCAGCAGCAGTAGAAAAGCTTTGCTCTTTGGAGCCAAGACAGTGGTTTCGAGACTAGTTGTTGACTAGGCCGGGTCACTGCTGTGCTGGGAAGCTCTGGCTCTGCCCAGGAGAGCTCCCAGGCCGAGGGGAGCAGCCAACGGGCAGGCTGCGGTTGTGCGCGACGAGGGCCGCGTGGGCTCCGTCCGCTCTGCTCGCTGGAGCCAAGGCTGAGCAAACACACGTGGCTGCCTGGAGACGGCCCCTCCGCCCCAGCGCCGGGCCGGGCCGGCCCTGCACCGTGCCGGGAGGACGGGCCGCGCACAACTGCCGGCAGCGGGGAGAGGGCTCGTCCGCGCCGACGGTGACTTCGGCTCTCCATAATGGCCCTGCTTCTTGTGAGACTGAGAATTTCGATCTTGCTTCTGCTGCCATGAATCCTACTCCCGTCTCCCAGGAGTGCTCCATAGGCAGCTTTTTTTATCTCTATAGGAGCAGGGAGGACACTGGACCACAGCCTTTCCCCACTGTGTGTGGCTGATGCTTTCAGGCCACTTGCTACCAACTTGTGGTCTCTATTGAATATGGCACAAAGAAACATTTTGCTGTGGCTGGCATTTTTTGGCAGAAAAGTTGTGATTCACTAATGGTCTTTCCCCAGTCAGATGCTGTACAACTACAATCTTGTTATTAATATTTGATCAGGCACTTTATAGAATTCAGATGTGCTGCTGAGCCCTTTCTGCAGACAGGAGCTTAAGTCTGCTGTTCTGCTTAGAGAAGAGGTGTGTATGTATTTTAAAATGATGCATGAGCACATATCTTCTCTTACATCTTTGCTGTCAATTGCGAGCAAATATACTGTAACACAGGTAAACATATTTGCAAGTTGTTTTGCTGTATGGAATTTTACAATACAATCTCCAAAATAAGACCTTTGAAGGTCACGAGAACTCAGAAAACAGCTTTTTTTGTTGTTGTTGAAAAATAGGTTTGAATTGATTTCAACCAACACTTGCCGTTTCTTTCTTAAATTTGCCTAGATAATTGGTGTCTCTAAAAAATTCAGTATTTTTTTCTTTTTCTTCCCTAAATCTCTTAGTTACGTAATCAGGCAACTTGTCCTAATCTCTTGCATTCTTGAGAATAAAGTTTTGACTGCACTACTAATCAGAGAACCGTAAGGCTAAGCCATTACAAAAACCCTCAGTGAAATTAAGTGAAAGGTTCCATGTGGAAGGTTCCATAGTGGGAAAAAAATCAATCTTCCTGGTGAAGTGAGTGTTGAAACATAGGAGATATTTCCTTTCTCTTCTAAAGGAAATGCTTCTAATGTTTTTTCTTCAGTTGTCATTCAACCCGACGCTAATTACATTGTAGGGTTTCCCCAATGACATGTTTGTTGAGCTGTATGTAAGTGACAAGACGATTATGCCTAAATGATTTGTAAATGTGTTGGCTTCAAGGGCCTAAATATTTGTATAAATGATTCTTCAAAAAAGTCGAGGAATGCTTGACATCCCCACAGATATCAGGATAGCAGCTTTATTATGTTTCTTATTTTAGGGCTATATTTTGATTGTCTTGTTCATTTGAGATGTTCCTTACTCAACAGAGCCATCACGAAAATCAGTGGGACTTCTTCAGAGCAAGATGCAAACCAGTATAGAGAAAGATGACATAATCTTGCATGCAGAGAAGGAAATTCAGTTTTAGCTTTGTAGCATATATCTCTGAGAGAAAATGATGAGGAAATAAACGTGAAGTTCGTGTCTTAATTAAAAGAGGTAATTTGTTTGGACAATAAGTTTAATGTAATTCTGCAAAGTTATTTTAGAGGACAGAATTTCATAATGAACATCCTGATTGAAACCTGTATGGTCTTAATGGGAATAATATTCTACTGATTTTCAGTTCCAAGGAGCTGCTGACGCATTCAGTTAATTAAGAATATGCGATGAATGTGAATGCTGAAATAAGGGCCTAAAAACATGTCACGACTTTCTGTTGGTTTTTATATAAATAAAGAAATGTGTGTTAGACTTTGAAGGAAAGCTGGAATAAGGAATATATGAAGCAAAGTAGAGAAAAGAGAGCCTTAACTGGGACCTTTCCAAAATGAATGGGGAATCTTTCAGGAAATCTCTGCAAGAATTGCCATGGGGATGCCCGTTGTGAGCCTTGGGGAGCCAAGGTGACTGATGCTTCCTGCTAGGGGCTGCCAGCAAACAGCTTGTGCTCTGCAAGAAAGGACGCTGTCACTGCCAACCCACGGGCAAGAAACATCAAAGATCAAACAGGACGTGGACAAGTGTGGTTGGTCTGTATGACAGTGGGAGAGAATGTTGACTTAGTAGAGATTTGGTTACTATTGAAATACTGAAATCCTCAAAGCTCACGGAAGAAATACTACAATGCAAAAAAAAAATTGGTTGATTTACTGAAAGTGGAAAATTGTCTCTGGGATGTCAGAAGTTCTGCCAGTGAAACTGCCTTTTTGTGAGAGAGGCCTCTGCAATGTCAAAGCTATTTTGATTGTCTAATGAAGATGTGAATCAGTCTGCTATGTTCTGAGTCAGCTTTTTTCCATTATGAAAATGAAGCATCCACATCTCAAATGATACTCCCAATGCATATTCCAAAGAATATTCACTTTTCTTGGAAAGATCCTATCTTTATCCGCCTGGCTAGTGATGTTCGGGCTGTTTACATAATCTCCATGGCATTAAATATGATGAATAGGGTGTTTAGCAAAAGTAATTCCAGTCCTGTCAACATCATAGAGTCATGCAACTCCTCTTCTTCCTGAAACATCCTATAGTCCATTTGACTGCCTCCAAGTATAGCTCACCTAACATAAACCCTGAACTCCAACAATTTCTGTGGTAAAACTTGGCAACCAGTCAGCACCCCAAGGCAAGATTGCTCAGCTCTTTAATGCAAGGAGAGAGGTTTGCTTGCTGAACCTGTGGATTTAAAAAGAGGATATTTGAGGATTAAACACTTCGGGAAATTATCCACTGATAAAGCTGGAATTTGTAAAAGAACCTGGGAAATCATAAGGCTAAAACAGTGATATTTGTTAATGGGCAATAACAGTGAGGCTCTCTTGAGGTAATAACACTGCGGTAAATGGGACACACCAGAGTTACTGGAATCTTGATTGTTTGAATGAAAGGCAAATGAAATCAGAATTGGATCCTTCTCCTTTTGTCTTTCAAGTGTCCGCTACAATAAACTTCGAGTGATAGAGACCATATATGTCTTTTGTTCGTGCAGCTCTGAGTATGTTATTATAATTCAGAAAATAATCCTAATCCCCTAATCATTTCTGGAAGAATTGTCCTTTTTGATGAACCACTCTGTATTTTTGGCAGCTTTTGACATTGCACCACAAAGAACTGTTTTTCTTTTGAGATGCTTTCCCCTTTCTGTAGTTTGAGGTTCAGCGCCACATTTGCCTGTGAGGAGAAGTGAGTTTATCTGGGAGAAGCAGAGACTGCAGGTTGATGGAGGAGTTTGAGGGAGAAAGGTATTGGCTGCTGCTCTTGGGATGATGGGTTATACTGAAGATTTTTACCCATCTGTACTGTTAATTTGACACTGGAGAACCTAAAATAAGGGAAGATGGGCTGCCTTTTCCTGATGGAGAGAGTTTTTCATCAAAAACGCTGATTCAGATTACTTTTTTTGAGTGGTGACAGGGGAACATTAACAATTCTCTTCAACTTTGGGCACCAGTAGTAAGGAGACCAACCTGGTGCATGGTTGGCCTACAAGCCACCTGCTATGCCAGTGGGCTACCTCCGTGCAGGCCTGTCCTCAGTTTTCCCCTGAACTCCATTTTAATATTAATTTGTATCTGCACCTTGGGGGGAATTTTCCTTAATTACGTTATATCATCTCAGCGAGAAATGTCTCATTCCCACACCATACTTGAATCCAAATCCTGACTAGAATAACAGTAAGAGGCAATCCAAAGCAAGTGCAGTACATTATAGCATAGAGATATTAGTAAAATCAACAAGGAATTTCAGAATATTGCTTCATGAGAAATTTGCTTTTTTAAAAAAAATTTAGAGTGACAATAAACAGTTCTTTAGAAACTGGCCAGGAATTTAGAATTTGAGTTCTTATCAACCCTAATAATACTTTCACATTGTGTATGGAGTTTGGAAAAATTCAAAGACTGTACTGGAATTTTGAAAAATTGTGCTATGTATATTTATATCTGCTATGGAAGTAATATATTCTAATATATATGTTAGAACAGATCTGATAGCTTCTCTTGTATTTTTATGAAGTATCCTTGTCGTGCAAAAAAAGAGACATTATTGTTATTTATTCATGACGATGTAATTTTGATATTAACAAATATCCACTCTAGTCTTTATATGCTTGTTTTTTAATGCAGGTCTAAACATGTGACTTTAAGGTGCAAGCCTAACATATATATAATATTATAAATATTTATTGTATAGTTAAATATTTATAGCTTTATTTGCCTTTTTATAACTTTATACATTTGTACATTTTAGTAAATACTTTAAATATTAACTTGATATTATTTATGTATATTTATATAATTACTTTTTCTTCTTTTTAATTAACTTTAATAATTATTTTTATTACTAAGGAATTTGTACAAGATGGAATGTCTTGTTTTTTCCACTTGCCATGGTTATATGCAGGAGTCATATAGTGGGAGTTATTAGCTTGAACATGTCTGAGAAGCCTGTAATGTATCTCTAGGGAGGGAGGCAGTTTTCAGGATACTAACAGTTTCTGTGAGTAGCTGAGTAAATTTGTAAAGTGCTAAAGAGTGCCATTGATAGCCAGCATTCTCTGTTAGTGATTTGTCTTGTAGTTGTGGAAATTATACCAATAAAAAGCATTTTCACTGCAGTATATAAATGCACATCATTCCACTTCCTCAGGGATGAAAGCTGAAGGTGAATGAATTGACACTTGAATTCACTTAGCTACTGATGGAAGGATGGGTTCTTTAGATGGAGATATAGAATTGCCAGCTCACTTCTATACATTTGGTCCCTACCCAGGGAACTTTTCCTTGACGAAACTGCTAATTGCTGTAACAAAAGCCTGTTAAAAGTTCATTGGGGAAATGAAGTTGTGCATTTACAGGAGATTCTACCTTGAAAGGTAGCCAATTGCTGAGTACATTGAAACACATTTCCCAAATTTACTTTAGTTTGAATATGATTAACTTCACTGTCTCTAGCTTGCACTGCCAGTACCAACTTCACTGCCAATATTAACAGGTTTTATTCTGTACAGGTCAGGGCAATTATAAACACCATGCTGGTCTCTAATGAGCTAATAAGGATAGTAAAGAGTTATAGCAAAATGTGAATGCAATTTAGTTTGTCAGGGAACCTTCTCACGTCTCATGGTAATACTGTAATAGTATGTACACCATAGGGACCAATTATTACATGTTAGGGCAAGGATCCTTTCTGTTCTTTTTTTTCCCCTGATTTTCTGTACAGGTAAGATACTGACTAAATACCCTGGTTTTTATATTGTACACCAAAACATTCCTCATTGTATAAAGCTCTATAAGATATCTAATCTTGAGATGGTTTGAGGATATGCAAGTGGGATCAAAAAATGATGTCCTAAAAAAAAGGGAAGAAAAAAATGAATACATTATAATTTGCAAGATAAACAAGAAGAAAACCTGTTGGATAAGCAGACAGATATTTTCTTGGTAAAAAACTTAGGTAAGGAATCTAGTAGGTAAGTCATATTGACAGTTTGCTGAAGTATTTGTCTGGAAGTGACCATGTCGATGCCTTTGAATTTCTGGGCATTTTAAATCTGATCAAGAACCTCTAAACCTGTCCTAGAACTTTGTGGGCTCTGCAGGTCAGTAGGGTCAACGGGGTTTCCATGAGGTTCATAAAGAGTTTTTCTTCTTCACCTGACGTTTCTGACGTTGGGAATTTCAAAACATTGCTTTGGGTTTCAGACTTTTCCCCGTGTTTTCTGAAGCTAATCTCTTTGAAGATTGATGTGAATGGGGACAGGATTTCAGCTTAAGCTTCTATTATAGTCCCTTCGTGCAGTTTTATAATTCTAAAATACTGAGCTGAGCCCAATCATATAATAGGATAACCATATCCAGAAACTTCTGCGTATGGAATCCAAAACCTTCCTGGAAACTGTGTAGCAGTGACAATACTAAGGAGAATTTGCCCCGAACTCAAAAAAACTTGATGGCAGCTCAGTCTGCAAACTTGGCTGGCTTATGATAAATTCAGTTACTCTAGAGAAACTCTTTGATAAGATCTGTCTGCAGGGCAGGTACTTGGGCTGTGGGGCTGGTTGCTGCGCGTGGGCCTGCTGAGGCCGCCGCGCAGGCCGCTGCCCGCGCCCGCCTCTCGCTTTGCTAGGGTTGTGAACCGAACTGTTCCGACGGAGTGAGGAGGACAGGAGGTCCTTGTTCCCAGGGCCGTGTTGAGAGACTTTTCTCGGGAGGTGAGTCACAAGCCTGATTTCCTCTGTGACGTGTGATGTTTTGCAACAGAACACAAGGTCGGAAGGACGGAGAGGTGAATGTGAGAGCAAAAAAAGTAATGGGGTGGCAATTGTGCGAGGCAGGATGCTCTGTAATGTGGTGGAGCTCGTGGAGCTGCTACGTAGGAAAACATATGCTAATTATTTATTTATGAAAGGAAAACAAAATCTGATCCCATTAACTGCATGTTGATAAAGTTATTGACCAAATATTTTCTCTCTGAATCCAGATTTTTTGTTACCTTTATAATAACTATATGTTGTCAACAAAAACACAAGAATTTGGAATAGAAAGTCATTCTGCCTTCATTTGTTCAGTCGTTAACTTCACCAGTATTGGCTTCCCATAAAATAGGTTTGCTGTGCCAGATGAAGAGCATATCTGACATTTTATGAGTCTGAGGAAAACTCTTCCAAACATCTTACTGTGCACTGAAGATCATACTTCTATAATGTAGTGTTACCAGATGCTGTTTCGCTATTTCTACGTGCTCTGAAAACAAGAGATAAACTGCTATGATTAATAATAGAAAACAATTTCCTTTTTAATTTTAACGATGTCAGAAAAGATCCAGTCCATGATGCTTTGGGAACCAGGTTCTGGCAGCTGCTGAATAATAGAAACAAACTCTAGCTTGCTTTCTCTCCAGCAGATATACTGTGTTACTTGTTATGCACGAGTCCCTGTTCTTGTGGAAGTTCATTAACAGAACGTGTGGGTGACATGCACCCTCTCATTGCCTGGGGACCACTTCGGTTCACATGTTTTAATGTTCCCCTTCTGACACTATAAACTTGCAAGTGCTTGAGAAAGAAATAATTACCGTGCAAATAAACTTGCTGAATTTTCTGACGTTCTTAATGATCCCAAGAAAATTGGCTTCCAAATCTGCAGTCGTATGCTTTTCGGGTAATGTTATCAGTAGTTACCCTGCCAGGAATAAAAAAGGAATAAAAACTTGCAATGTTTCTGGTTCTAGAGATTATTTGATCCATTGCTTTGGCTTCCTGCTGCAAACTGTGACACTCTTCATCTCTCTCCTATCTCTGTGGCATTGCCATCTGCCACCAGAGTTAGCGGGGAGGTCAGCAGGGTCAGTACATCAGGGAACTCATTTTTGAATTGGTTAAAATGTCCGTCAATTTGAGACCTTGGCTCAGAAACTTCATTGCTGAACAGGGAGAAAAGGAGAGTGCTCAGCATATTACACCTAAAAGTGCATTTCCTCCTCTCAGCTCTGTTTGGAAGCTGCCCTTCATTTTGCAATCTCTTGTATGTCTAGGAGGATTAATTATTTGTTGTTATTCCTCCAGTGGCAAAGGTTAGTTTTATTTAAGACTTGTACAAGAAGAAAACAGTGCTGCTTGGAGCTGTCACAGCTGAGAGACGTAGCTTTGCTACCAAGAGTTCAGGTCACCCTGGCACACTTGTGAGGCTGGGCTGCCATTACTCTGCCATTGTAGTCCCCAGCAGGAACCTGGGAGCCATGTGCGTTAAGGGCAACCTAGCTGACATAGAGCCTTGAAACCCGCTTAAAACTTCCATGCCTGCAGCAGGACTCTGTAACACTGGAGCTCACTGTTGGAGACAAGACAAGGGAATATTTACTTTCATATACATTCTAGATGCAGTAATTATTCCCCAGCGTGTGGACTAAGAACACATCTTATAGGTCTGTTTAAAACCTGTTGATAGGCCAAGAGCCTCACACAGCTGATCAGTCGGTTTAAAACCTGTTGTTAGACCAGAGCTTCACAGAACATCTTCATAATGGTGTTTTCTATGATGTTAATATGAGAGTATCAGTAGATTGTATAAAGCAGGATTTTGGCTTGGTAGGAAACAGCAGTCTCAGTACAAACAGGAGAGAAATGCCTTTTCATCACCTGGGTCCAGGAATAGCGTTGTCAGATTAAGTACAAACCTGAGGGAAAAAATGGGAGCTGCGGGGACAGAACCGTCATTATCACAGGCCGTCGTTTAGAGAGAGCCTCCCAGGGAATTTACATTCATAGATAAACCCTCCACTTCCAGAAGGCAATGGAGGACTTAGTTATGAGTCATCAAGGCTGCAATGGATTTGGATAAAAATTAAGAAGCTTGGTTTGAAAAAAAGGGAAGCAGGAGAAGAAAGGTGGTGGCTGTCTGGAAGGCCTGGAGTATGGTGACTCTATATAGGGCGTTAGATGACCAGCCTAAAGACTAGCCTTCAACCTAGAATTGAGGATTTACCTATTGGGTGGTTACTACTCTGAACTGGTCTTCAAAGCTGGCAATATAGGAGACAGAAAGCCAGTATTGAGAGCAAAAAGGATTTCATGATGTAACTTCTTGGATGATCTCTCTCTTTGGCCTCCTGGATGAAAGATAGTAAGCAACTAGAGAGGTATTTGTGTTTTAAGTGTATGACTGTTCCATATTTGTTTTAGTTATAACCTGCTGTTATATGCGGTATATGCTGTTTAACCTCATTTAGTACCCAAAAGCATGACTATAAGTATAGTTGCCCAAATGCATTTTTGCCCAAACACATTTTTTTAAAACAATTGACTAAGAGTAGGGAGAAGGCTGCAAGAGCTATATAGATGTGGTACATGTTGTCTGCTCTATTCTCATGGTGGTAGAGAACCTCCATTCCATAGCCCAGCGGCAGCCTGGTGGGACTCGTGCCTTGCAGTGAGTGAATGTGCTGGAGTGAATGTGCTGCATCCGGCTGTGAAGCCCGGCACTGTCAAGTGCTGAGAGTCCTTGGGGATGTTTTTCTGAGAGCAAAAATCTGGAGCTTCTCCTGACCGTGGGGTGATGCTCAGAATGGTGCTTGAAATCAGCCTAAATGTAATATTTGAAGTCAAGAAATAATTATATTAGTGGTTGCTATGAAGTGCAGTAGAAGTGACAGAGATAGCAGCTGTTTAACATGAATGTTAAACAATAGTTTTTAAACATTAGTGGTTGCTATGAAGTGCAGTAGGAGTGACAGAGATAGCAGCTGGCTAGAAAGTGTTGTTTTAGCCACATGAATGTTAAACAATAGTTTTTAAATGAAACTTTTTAAAATACACCATTTTTCAATATTTTATTCCTCTTTTTGGATTATGCATCTATATTACTAATTTATTATAGCAGCTATTTATTAGCTGATGAAAATATTTTCCTTTCCTAATACCAGGGCCCACAAGTTCTCCCTCTGGGATTTTATGAGTCAGGCTCTTTCAGAAGAATTGTGCAGTCTGCAAGACAGTGAGTCCTGCCATTCTGTGAGATGACCTGGGCCGCTCCAGTGCAGTGATTCCCTCTGTTACTCTTTCCTGTTCGGAATGCGTTTTCTTTGCTTAAGCTGCACCATTTCCTTGCTGAGACACTAGCCTGGAATGACTATTTTAGTGTCTCCAATTAGGCTTTAGAAGAAAATGTTAATGGCTTTTCTTAATATGGTAAATACATATTTTTATTAACATTATTAAATGGATTTCATAATGAAAGTCATTTTTATCGTTGCAATGGCAACAGAAGTGCTGATAATTTCATTTATTGGCAGAGGTAGCCCGAGTGTGAAAATGTGATTTAAAAAAGTTAACATCAGAACTGAGATGTTTTTCATTTTTTAGGACATTGCTGAACTGCAGCAATTACAGACCATAGATATTGCAGTCTTTCAATAGCCTGGTAGTCTATTAGGTGTGAGTACCAGAGGTGCAAGGATTGTACTAGAGGATGTAGAGGTAAAGGACTTCTACATCTTTTGGTGTATTCCAGATATCTGTTGGATCAGGTATAGGTCTTCTGGTACTGCTTAATTCTTGGTGTCCCCAGGACTGCTCTGTAAAGCAGAAAAAACATTTATCCTGTAAATAAAAATGGGGAAAAAAAAAGTTAGGAAGTGCTTCAGGATTAAGAGAATTTTCTCTAATTCAGGTAAGATTGTAAGGAATGGAATTAGCTCTTAATACAGTTAAGTCTTTGTTAAAAGTAAAAATGTCTTCACAGCCAATGATATCTGGTTCTGGGAAAGTACCTTCAAATTAATCATGCTGCATTATGTAATAGCTGTAAAATTACCTATCCCTTTGGTGTCTGTTAACAGGTTCCTATGTAATTGCTATGCAGTCTTCTAGGGTAGATGCAATTGTATTTTTGTTTTTAGCACATTAATTGGAAGCAAATTTTGACACATCCCAAAATTATATTCATGGTATGAAAGACAGTTCTGCCCTTTCCCATAAAGGGGTTGTATTCACTTTTCAAGAAATAATGTGATAGTACTTTGCAATGGTTATTTTCAGTACTAACAAAAAATCATAGATGGAATTGTATTTTTGTACTGGTTTTGTACTGGAATTAGTACTTTGCACTGGTTATTTTCAGTACTAACAAAAAATCCATCTTATATGCTGTCCTGCAGATCTTCTTGGAGTGTCCTAACTACCATTGCTGTAATTGTTGTGTTTCCATCCTCCTGTAAAGGATCTGAACTGTGGAAAAAACATGGATCCTACGGAGATGTTGGGTTCTCCTTATGCATGATGATACCCAATGAAGAGTGTTCTCCTGCTTAGCCCCTCCTTGAAACAACCTGCATTTAAACACTGCTAAACACTACTTTTTTTTTTCTTTCCCTCTCGCTGTCTGCTAAACAAGTACCATCATGTATGTATATATAGTTATCCTCTCATCTCTTCCATTCCTTTGCAAAATGTGCAATTTCCACATTTTTTTTCCCTAGCACTTGAATTTTTGTCAACAATTGTGAACATCTGTGAATTTTTGAGAAGATTTGTTTGATAATATGATGATAGCATTGGCATTTTGAGCGTAATGAAGATGGGAACCAAGGACAGTCTCTTAGGGCTGAGATTCTTCAGCCAAACTCCTGGGTCACTGGGCTGTTTCACATTGTAAGAGGGATTAATTAAAGACTCTGCAATCTCTTGCATTCAGTGAGTGTCTTCCTGCTAACACTGCTGATTTGTCATTAACTTTTCTGTTCGTGGCTTGTCAATAGTAACCGAAGTATCCCAGTAAACAACTTCAACATAAATAGCTTGTTTCATTTTCTGGTTTGTGTTTAGTGTAACTGCCAAATTAATAAAAAATCAGACCTTTTAATTTTAACACTCACAGGTAGCTTGTAGCAATTTCTGTGGACAAGCTGAGACACCTCACCCTTAGTATTTAACTTCACCCTATGAACTAACGTAGTTAGAGTTGTATTAAGAAGCAGCGTGGAGTGTTTGGTAAGGCCTCAAGCTATCCTGTAGGCACCTGGGGCAAACGCTACAGTAAAGGTAGGCCTTTACTGTAAGCTGAATAAGAACAGGACTATTGGTCTACGTTGTCTGACTGAGAATTTAAGCAGTTCCGTATGGTTACAAGTACGCTGCTCTTGGGAAACACCTTTTAAAAACTGAATTCTAAAACATTAGCACTCAGTAGAAAGAGAAAAGCTCTAGGGCCCTACCAGGTAACTGTGATCTGTACGTTATGGAGTGGCCAGTCCTTCATTTTCTCTTAAAACAAAATAATATCTTTGAAGAAAAAAAGCTTGTGAGCAGCCTTGCTAGCAGGCTGAATCCCCTGCTGTGGGGAGCGTGGCTGCTGCTCCCGGCGTGTGCACGAGGGCCGCACGGATGTGGTTACTATTCACTTTGTGGAGGCCTGAAACACGTTTCAGAATTAAACCCTGCTCTTGGAGGACAAATGAAGTGAGAAAATATAATGTGTAAAACCTTGTCAATGGCAAAACTGTCACTGACTTCAGCAGACAGAATTTAACTCTCTGACTTTTATCTTCTCTCATTTATTTTTATGCCTGAGCGTGCTTGACAACATGGTAAACAAGATTAGAATGGAGCTCTCGGGTCTCGGCGGGCGCATCCTGCTCCAGCTGCTTGCATGAACCCTGCAAAAATGACTCTTACATATATAGGACTTTTCTAGAAATTCCACAATTGCTGCTCCCAACCAAAGCAAAGAAATGAGGGATTATTTATGCTATTTCCATTAAGATTTTTCTAGCAAGTCTAAATTCTCATTTTATACTTTGTCCAGAGAGTCAACTTCATAATAGAAAAACATCCTCATCACTGTATGCATGTGAAAATATGGATTTTGAAAGGTTCTTTTGTGCTTTGAAATACTTGAAATACCGGAGTCAAGGTTGGCTACATTTTTAGTGTACTTATGTGCATGTATTTCTGAAATTACTGGTCCAGAATGCCACTGGCCAAATCCATTTGTTGGCTTATATAAGCTTCAAAATTTCTTGTAGGACATAATGCCACATATTTTCTCTTTACTATTAGTTTATTTTTGCCTTTGCCTGTTTTACAGCAGAAGATTTGGCTCAGGCTTGCAAAGTAATTGCATACAGTTACATTAAGGATTACTTTTCTAACAGATATTCTACTTCTAGTTAGATTTTTCCAACTTTATCTTGGAAAAAGTTTGAATATGACCTCTTTTGGCTGGTTGAGATGATGTGACTGTGTTGATTAAGGGTCTATTTATTTGTAAGCAATTTAAAGAAAAATAGTCTTTGGATACTCTTTTTTTTGAACTCATAATTTAAATTTGAAGTCTATTGCATTAAACTTAGGAGACATTAAAGTATACAAATACTGCAAAGCTGAAAAAAAGCTTGCAAAGTGGGGGTCAGGCAGCTGGAATACATAAGCTGTTTGTTGTACAGATGACTAATAATCCCTTCTTAGCAGAGGTTCTTGTAAGCTTGATCTGGACTGTAACCAAGCAGTCTGTAAGTGCTCGTGGCTGGAAGTTAAAGTTAATTCTAGTTAGGAGGGATGGCCTACAGGGTTTACTCGGGAAGGAGTCTCTTTCAGTCATCCTGCATCTTTTACCATTTTCCTAGCTGCTTGCTGTGGCCACATAAGAGATGGGATACAGGGATAAATGGAGCTCCTAACCTAAGATATGATTCAAATTATGATTTTTTTAAAAGGTGATGGCTGCTGGTTGAATTAAAAAACAGTTAGGAATACAATGATTTTGTTCATGCAGCTTTACTTCCACATTGAAAATCTGAAACCAGGTCAGGTTCATGCTTCTCTTTTTTGCTTAAGTGGAGGTGGATATTTTTCACACATCTGCTTTTTTTCACTGCTAAGTTCTATATGGATCAAATCTCACTTAGCAGAGATGAATATTTCAAAATGTGTGTGAAATGCTGCCAGCTTCCTATTTATATTAAACAAAATTCAATGTCCCGTCATGGTCCGAGGAAGAGATTTTGGGGAGGACTGAAATCCCCATGCAATCTTCAGGGGAAACAGCAACGTATACAGTGGGGCCAGGCTTGGCGGCTGGAGGGGGAAACATCTTATGGTTTGAGGCTGGGCTTGGGATTGGGCTCAGGACCTACCTGATTCCTCTTAACTTTTGGGAATTTAATCAGCAGCCTAAAGTCATACACTATTGCCATCAAAGATTGGTAAAAAGAATAATATTCCAGACCATGAAAAGATACTAAGCCTTTGAAATATTCATTTTCAAGTTCTAGACTAGTCAGCAACAATAAAATAAAAGCATATAAACTTCTATTTGGTATGATATGGGGGAAAAGGTGTGTGACAGGATCATCAGCAAAGCATTTATTTCAATGCAGGGCAGATTCATGAGCCTGTGACAGATTTTTATATGAATAGTTTGTGCAGTGAGAATGGATTACGGAATGGATTACTGGGGTGCCACAGTGTGTGCAGACTTCAGTAGAATCTATTTCATTTTTTTCCTCAGCTTCTAAAGAAAATGCGTTATCTATAGGAAAGTATAATTTACTATAATAAAGAAGGAAACCAGAACAGAATTTTCCCCTTAAATGCATTTCCTGAAGCCTGAGGACTAAAAGATGCTTCAGATTTCAAAATTTATAAATTCTTTTTACTTCTTTAACTGCCTTTTTAGGCTTCGTTAAAGAGGTTTTCTTGTCTTTGGACTCACGAACACACTCATACCACTTGTATTTCTCCTGTCCTCCAGCTTGCTAACAGTCACATCTCAATGGTGAAGGTGAAAATGAAAATGATTTGTGTTTTCTCTTTCTTTTTTCCTACGTTCACATTTATGCAAGGGCTGAATGAATTTTCACAGTGTGTCTTCACATGCTGGTTTCTTGCTGATTAGTTGTTTCCAATAGCACCCAAAGGCCCTTGCTGAGGTACTGTGCTTGGCGCTGTGCACACATACACATATACGATTCTGCCCATCAAGGCAAAAGAGAAAAAAAGATGCTATCTGGGGAACTGAGGCAAAGAAAAGCAATGTGGCTATCCCAGCATCACACAGAATTATGTAACAAAGCTGAAATTTGATTTTAAAAGTTTGCTTTTTTCCTAAGGGTCACTGCAGACTGCCCTCTCTTGGTTTGCATTTGATTTTGGAAACTCTCATCTTCTACCAAGCACTGTCCTTTCCATCTTGTTCCCAGTTACAGACAGAATTTTAAACATATTTTGAAATCATGGGTAGTCACAAGCAAGTGAAACCCGAGGAAATGGGAGGACAGAGAGTATTTTAGTGAAATTGTTCAGTTGTTCATAGAGGTAAGAACTGATGGGAAAGTGCCTGGTCCTGTAGCATGCTCTGATGTCGTAGAGTGAAATAAGCAGTCCTGGTGAAAAACCCTTTTACCAGTGTTTTCCATCTTTACATGGCTGAATCATTCACACTCCTTCCTCTCTGTACTGGAGGAGTACCAGGACACAGTACTCCATTTACTGTGGAGAAGTGGTCTGACACTTATTGTATGGCTACAATAAATTTTCCCTGGTGGTCCTGATAGTGAAATTGAGTGGAAGTAAAGATGGATTAAAACAAAACTTGTTTTACATACTACTTTCTCAACAAAGGAATACAGGAACTTGGAAGAAGGGTATGAGCTCCCAGTTCTCATCTGTTTGCTCTGTTTGACCTGTCAGATGTCAGACCACAGCTGTTTTTTTTTCTACAAACTGTTAGCTTTGCTTTGATGTGAATCTACCCCAGGTGATGACGATGAGTCCAGGGGTGGGCTGGATATCGCACGTTCCTGCTGCCCCTGGACGGTTGTAGCCTGGCCGTGGAGGTCCATGGTCTTCCTCAGCAGCCTGAGCCTGGAAGGCTTTCTGGGTAAACCAGATCAGGAACCGTATGTGGTATTGGGAGCCTTTCAGGAAAAATGCAGCCATAAGGTGTCCCAGCAAGGTTTGAACGAGACCTGGCCAGAGGTGGCCCTGTATGCACAGAGCTGTGTTTAGATCTTCTGTAAAATGTTGCCTGGGTCTGAGGTTTTCCCTCGTTTTCTAGATGTTATCTCAATTAGAGGTAGGATTTGGGATCTGACCTCAGGTTGAGGGCTGTGCTGAAGATACGATGTTAATATGGCCTGGCAGCTGGGGAAGGAGGTGTGTGGTTTGGCGCTCCACAGAGGCAAAAGCCAAACTTGCCTTTTGGTCGCTGTGTCAGTGGGCTCGGCTTGATTATAACTGTCACTGCTGTTTTCTGGTGAGGAACTACAAAAAAAGACAGAAGTAAGTGGTAAATATCTATGAGAAAAGTCAATGAGAACATACTGCTAGACTGCAATGGGTACATATTTATTCTTAGAAGTCTGTTCATAGTATCCAGTATCCTGTAATGTTTTTCTTATGCTTGAAAATACATCTGAGTATAAAGACGTATGATTACCTACATTACTTTGCTTTTTTTCCCTTTCTCGCAGTGCATGCCTATTAAAGGCCTTGGATTTGTGCTTGGAGCCTACAAATGTATTTGCAAGGCTGGATTCTATCATCCCAACATCTTTTCAGTGAACAGCTTTCAGAGTAAGTGCTTTTGCTTGCATGAAAAAAAAAAAAAACAGAGAGAACATTAATAATGCAGGGTTCCTTTTTAAGCTAGCCAGGGTTACACAGTAAAATCCCAGTGGTTTGCAACTCTGAGATTATATAATCACTTAAGGAGTTCCAGGCCTTTGGTTTGTCATCTGTGATACTCATGAGGATCTTGTAAAACACACCCTCTTTAAGCATAATTGATTTGTAAATAAATTTTAAAATATGAAAAGAAGTCTTGCTATAGGGAAATACAGCACAAGTTGAGCACAAGTCACAAGGAAATAAGTGTACTCTTTTTCTCTTTTGTTAGGGCAAATTGCAATGCTCCAGCCTCAGGTTTTGTTTCTGTTTCCTTTGTTTTAATTTTACTCCGTTTGCAAAGGAGAATCCACGGGAGTGTCCAGGCTCTTATTGTTGTCTGCGATGCAAGAGGTGGGTCAGGTCTGCAGATCTGTTGTCTTGGCTGTACGATGCGGATGACCCAGACCCTGCACATTCCCAGAAAACAAGCTGTCAAATGTCATCCTGCCTGCCCACAGGAAGGGCATCAGCACTAAAATGATCCACAGCAGGGAAGCCGATATATAAACTGTTTCCTACATCTCTGTTACTTTCACCATATGCCCCAGGTGCAATCTCTGCTCAGATGTTGTGCCAGAATTGTTACAGTTACACTAGCACAACTCATACTGTGGTGACAGCTGTAAAGGAGCTGCCCGAAGGTGTAACAGGGTGTTGTGCTCTGGCTCGTGGCAGAGGTTGCTCTTTGCAGCATCTCGGCACCATCGTTAGCCCAGGGTTCATGTCCTCACTGCCCTGCTGATGGAGCAGTTCCTGTGGGATGCCCAGGGGAATGGCAATGAGAAGCTTTCATCTGGCTTGGTCCAGAACCGTGGGCATTATCTCCTGCCTTGAGGGAATATAGCTATTCCTGTTCCAGAAGAGAAACAGCTCTGGTAATACTGAGCACTCATCTGCACCTCGGTGATACTCCGTATCACAGACACGTCAGCTGATGCTGGGGTAGATAAAAGTGGTGCCCAGCTTATTGTGCAGACATGCCAGAGATTTTCAATACATTTTTCCTTGTTAGTGATTTAGACATAAAATACAATTATTTTTTATTTCCCTTCCCTGCAACTTCTAAAAAACCAAATACTTAGATATAAGGGAAAATTTGCCTAAATGCAAGCTGAAAAGGACACCATAAAGAGAAGACTGGACAGACTTAACAGCTGTATTTTGAACCTCTGCTGTAACACCTTCTACATTTGAGTTAGGTTTTTCCTTTTTTTCACAATTTCACACAAGTTACAAAGTTGGAAAAGAAACATATGAAAACTGGAGAAGAAACTCATCTTGCTTAAATGAATATGAAAATAGTTACTAAGGTGTTTTAGGCTGGTAAGTCTTCTGCATATATGACATGACAGTTGTGAAAACATAGCCCTTGTTACTGTGTACCTGATAACTGGGTTAAATATATTATTCAGTGTGAACTCCAGTGCTGCAAATAGAGTTTCCAGGATTCCTTACTTATTAGTTGCTCATAAGCTCTCTTTTTTACATAGAAAGTACCAGAAAGCATAGTGAAAGGTGCGTAGATATTTTCTTGTTAATAAAGCTTTAGAACCCTAACCTCCCCCCCTTTTTTTTTTCTCAATCATGTGTTCAGGGTATTAGTTTGCTTGATCCATGTTATGGGTTGGTCCTTCTGGGAGTAGATCAGCCAAACATGTCAGTCCTAACTCAACATCAGTCAAATCTCCTGTAATTATGTGTAATATCACAATGTCTTTGTTCAAAAGTTTATCTGGTGAATGTTTGTTTCCCTTGCTTTTTCATGCTGTAGAGAGTCGTTCAGTGTAGCCCAGTGGTAGTGTTTTTTTCCTCTGGGCTCTGTATGAATCTTTTAATAGAGCCAGGCTGATCCTTGCTTGCTATTGGAGTGCAGTGGGTTATGATAGAGTCAGAATTCAGCTCCTTGAGCGAGAATAAGAAAATCAGTCTTAGATTTTTATCGTATCGAGTCCACCAAACATACAAGAATAATGCAGCTAAAGATAGTAGCAACATTGATCATTAGGGATGGGATTCATTCTATGCCATGCTCGCTGTCCAAAATGTAGGTGCTTGGCATGTATTAGTCATCTAGGCTTCCTTTATGGTTCGTGGAGAGAGTACAGCTCTTCTGGAGGGCAGTCCTACCTCTGCAGGTATTTGTCCTAAGGTGGAAGAAGTGTCTCTCCAGGCAAGTATCCTTATTGCTTTGCTTATTATACATGGAGTAGCCTATATGGCTAATTTGTATTGGATATTAGACTCCTAAATGACTAACATGAGTCGAATTTGTCTCACAAAAGTATTTGCCTATGCTGATACTTAAAGGGATGTAATTAAATGTCATTCCTCCTCCCTCATTCCTGAGAGTTAGCTGTCATAAACATGAGTTTGGAAAAAGTCATTGAAAAGGAACTGCTTTAATTAATCTAGATGCAGCTGAGTGTGCCCAACTCTGCAGATCATTTCAAACACTGTGCAGAGAGACAGCGAGTGTGAGACTGGAAAGGACTGTGAAGCAATGGAAGAAATAATGGAAACTGTGGTTCATCTCAGCCCTGTCACCACTGTATTCTGAAAAGAAGAAAAGGTGGAAGACAACAAGGTTAAAATGGCTGCAGTAAGGGCTTCGCAATTCAGCGTGGCGCTAATAAAAAGAATTCTAGGCATGAATCCTGAGAGCAGTTTTGACAGAAGCTGTCTGACCTGAAGATCTCTGTGGAGATAGGTTGGTGAAGCTGAATGATAGGAGAGATGAAACTGGATAGAAGTGTTACAGATTTATAAAATATCCCTGGGGGAAGAAAATAGAGAGGATTTGGAGGTCTCAATATGTAAATGAGTAGATAGGTAGAAAGATAGAAAAAAGAATAAGCAATTTGTACTTCTGTGATTTAAAACCTGGGCTGAGTATGTTTTATCTTGAAATGAGATCATATATAAATTATCTAAATGATCTTGGGGCTGAGCACCACAGCAAAGTTAAACTACAGCTACACAGTGGACCTGAAATGACCGAGTTTTAGCGGAGGAAGGACTTTGCATTAGGTGCAGTTGAATGTTTTGCTCTGAATCAGAAAGGTGATTTCAATCATGTGAAAATGGCTGTGGAGGGATGCTGGGCTCCATTGAAGGTTTTAGAACTGTAAATAGAAGCATATGGGGCTGAAATTTAGGCTGTTCTGTTACTCATAAGGAAGTCAGATGGGAGAGGAGTTCCCCTCCAAAAGCTGACTTTATTCTTAAGAACCAGCAGTGCCAAAATGTGTAAAACCTTTTGCTGCCACATTGGTTAGTGAGGACCCTGAGCATTAGTGGGGCATGGAGTAGCTGCCATTTTCCAAGGTGTCTTTTGAGAATAGAAACTGATTTAGAAATATTTATTTCAGGTATGAAAGTTACATTAGCCTGTAAGTGTTTAAATACGGGAATAAGGACTTTCTTCTAATGGCTCGCTTTTAGGTAGCTGTCTTTCAGCATTATTAGTATAGGTAGAAGAGATAAATCAGTGAATATATGCATTTTTAGTATTTTGTGACACCCTCTACCAAAACCCTTGTTTTCTGCCCCACAGAATCAGCTCAAGGCTCAGCATGCTCCTCAGTGTTGGGTTTTGGCAGCAGAATGGGATGATTTTGTTTGGGATGGTGGTGATTCCCGCCCAAGCACTTAGCGGGCTGTAGTACCCTGCTTCCTTTGCAGGCAGCATCCCAGCTGGTTATGTGGCAGCTGCTGAAATGCCTGCAGTCCTGCATGGTGTAGACTGTCCCAAGCAGAAGAAGAGCTACCCTCATTAAGTTTTCTTAGGAAGTATGGTCAGAAAGAAGAAGGCTGGGATTTTAGGGAGAGAAAAAATAAGAAAAAAAAATACAGGCTAGGGGACATGGTCCCTTTTAAGCTTCTTGTTTTCTTTTTCTAGTACTCCAGCATTTCCCTAATACCCTTCATATCACTTGGTGTCCATATTCTTTCCTTCTGCTGATTCTATATCTTCCTTTCTCCTTGAATTTTATTATTTCTACTGCCTTTTCTGTCTTGTTCTGTTTACCTTCCTCCTACTGTCCTTAAGTCTAAGTCCTACAGCACAGGATCAGGACTGCAGTGTTTGATTCTAGCCCGTATATATCAGTGCTAAAACCATTTCGACATGGAGCAGGACTGGTCCCTCTACACAATACCAGACTTTAAATTGAATAAGAGATAAGAGATAATACCAGAATAAGAGAATGTGTGATAAAATGGATTATAATCTATTTTCAATGGCTTTCAAGGCTAAACACGGTAGAAAAAGTAAGAATTTTGAATTTATGAGCACTAAAATTATTAAGCCATAGTCATTTAGTACTTTTGACTTAAACTCTGAACTCTCATTTTTCAATTATATTTTTTCACTGTTTAAGTTGTTACTCTCAAAATACTTCAATTTATTTAGTTAACATAGTAAAAAAGCATTAAGGAATAGTTCAGAAGTGTCAAGTTTAAAGAGATAAAATGAGATATAATTAGGAGATGGACTAGTTGAAGGGCGATTCCTTCTTATGGAAATGCTAAAGGAACAGTTGGGCAGTTGAAAAGTAGGTTTCCATAAGTGTAAATGTAGATAGAATGAAATAGAAAACTGACTGTCAGTAGTGCACTCTCAATTTGGATGTGGAGATGGGAAGTACATGGCAGGACTTTGTGCTCTGTCAGAAGGACAGTGCTGTTCCTTTGCTCTATCTGTAGCTTAGAAAATAGAGAAATAAAGATAGACATAGAAGAGGGGTTTCAGTGCATCTCTTGGATGATAGTAAGCAAATAAAGATGGGATGTTGCAAAGTGGAAAGAAATGCCCTGCATTAGGCTGCAGGACTAAAAATGGTTGTTAGATGAGATTAAGGCTGGCCCTACCTCCTCCAATTGAAAAAAATAGTTGAAAAAACAGTAGACAGCTTCCTTAGAGTCTCTGCATCTTCTTGAGATGCCCAAGTGTTTTCCAGTGTTTCCATTCCTACCTCCTACAGCCTTGCTCTAGGTCAAAGGGACACAAAATCGCTTCTAGTCTCTGCTTTATCTAAGGAAATCTGCCTACTATCATTAGTCAGCAGTACTCTGCTATGTTCAAGTTTCCAATATCTCTGTTTGGAGTAAAACTCCAAAGACAATTCCACACTCCTGATGAAAAATACCTGCCTGTTTTCTGTACCCCACGAGAAGCGGGGAAGGAGCACCCTTACACCAAGGACCACTGAAGAAGCAGCCCTGTTTATTCCTTTCCCAGGAAAGGAATTTTTGTTTGTCGGACGTGTGCTTATGCACATTGATACATGCCTTCAAGAAAAGAAGACTTAATTACCCTTACAGATAAACTTCTGTTTCAAATATTTCAAGGTAAAAGCCCAAAAAGGCTTTTACAGGCCAACAGGCATGTGTAAGGTCACTGAAATGCACTGTCTCTTAAATTAAGACTGAGCAGTACTAGATTTATTACCTTAATTGCCAGTGGAAGATAATTTTGATCAAAGATATTGGATAAATTTTGCAATCATGTGAAAAAGATAAAATTAGCATGAATGCATTTTGATAAACTGGGAAGTTCCTAAACCTCTCTTCCTCATATTGCACATTTTCAGCAAGTCCATCTTGCCTTTTATTTAACATTATTCCTTTCTCCTGTCTTCCTTTCTCCTTTCATTAAATGCCAGTTGCATAACCAGTCCTGCAGGAGGCTATGAACAAGTATTTATGGGTGAGGAAAAACAAGAATTCACCCATTTGGTTCTGTTGAGGGGTTTGCTTTGATGATCAAGGGTATTTACATGGATTTACATGGACAAAATATTAACTTGCCAATACAATTTCTAGCATTCCTGGGCATGCTTGTGAGGACAGTGGATGATTTTATTTAATATAAATGCACTAGCTTCTTTGGGCACAGAATACGATAATCATACAGAAGTATTACCTAAGAAGGGTTCTGTCTAATTTGAAGCTGAACACTAGGAAACATCTTTTTGAGATTTAGGAACAATTTGAAATACGATGAGAGCTTGTACTATGAACACTAAGTAGTTAATGAGGTTGGCTCTCCATGTGCCTGTGTCAAATCCCTTCCTTCTTCCCAAATGATGTGATTTTTCACCCGTTCACAAGTCACCTTTAAAGAATTACCTGTGCAATTTTAGCCCCTTTCAATACAATGGGAAAAGAGGTGGCATTTAATAAGCCCCCTTTCCCTCATGGCTGCTTTGGTGTGCATTTTCCGAATGTAGCAAAAGGAGGTGAAATGGCAAAAGCAGCCCTGGATAACCCTCCTGTAACTTAATGAAAGAGAAGAGGGAAAGAAAGGGAGTAGCTGTTTTGCTTCTCTCTGATGAACTGCCCATGCTGTGCAATTAAAAGCTTCTCTCCTTGCTCCATTTGATATTTTCAGGAAAGGACGCAGATAACCGCTTTTCTGGGGGTGACCTGTCAGAGGAAGTCTACACGTGCCTGCCCTGCAGGGAAGGATGTTCGTACTGTACGGACGACACCCCCTGCTACGCACAGGAGGACAAGTACTTGCGGCTCGCTATCATCTCCTTCCAAACGCTCTGTATGCTGCTCGACTTCATAAGCATGCTGGTGGTCTACCATTTTCGCAAGGCAAAGGTAGGGAGATGTGTCTTTCTTTAATTTTTCTGCTCACTGTGGTGCAGAGTCATTTGTGCTGGGTGAAAAGCTTCTCATTTGGGAATCAACTTCTCCGTTTAAAGAACTCAACTCTTTTTCAGGGAGAATATTCCAAACGGCAATGCTTCACTTTGGGCATGGAGGTGATGCAATGTTTAAAATAATGCTGAGCAACTTGTGGCTCCCAATGAAACCTGCCTACATTTGTAGGCAGTTCGTGTAAACTAAGGAAATCTGTTGTGCCCTAAGTCATTTCAGAAAATCAGGCTGATCATGCAGGTACTCAAGGCACGGAATCACAGAGTGGTTGAGGTTGGAAAGGACCTCTAGAGATCATCTAGTCCAACCCCCTGCTCCAGCAGGGACACCCAGAGCACGTGGCACAGGGCGGCATCCAGGCGAGGTTTGAAGATCTCCAGAGAAGACTCCACAACCTCTCTGGGCAGCCTGTTCCAGGGCTCTGTCACAGTGTATGTATTTATAGTCTCTGGATCTTGAAAGTCTCCATCTGTTTTACCACTGTTGGGAAGGGTGTTTGGCTTCAATATATTTGAGAGAAAATATATATATTGCATATATATTCAATATATGCATGACAATTACATGAAAGAGAAATCTTTCCAACTAGCTATAGTTCACAGACAAATTTAACTTAATTCTGTTGTTTTTTTTTTTTCTTGAAAGTAGGAACATGTTAAGTAGTATCTGAAAATTACTGCTGCAATGTACAGTTATGTTTCATATACTCCTCTCACCTCATTCAAAATATTTCTTATGTGCATTATCTCACGCAATCATGCTATTGCCTTGATAAATGTAGAATAGTCTTGAAAATTTGGAATTTACAAAAAAAAAAAAAAAGGAATAGAATCTGGCACATCTTCACTACCTACATTTGGAGGATGTAGGTGTGCACACAGGGAACTATATTGTTGAGATTAATAGCTTCATCCAGTTTCCATGACTGGATAAACATTTACATATGGTTTTCTGAAACACCTGATCCTACAAACTTCCTAATCCTACAGTGTATTGGGAATGTGTGTGATTTTAATATCCTGGTAGAAAATGATGGACTGTAAATTTGTTTTTTTTTTCTCTTCTGTTTCTGATAGAGGCTATGTATTTAATGAAAATACAGAAATTGATTCAAATTGCAGACTTGATTGTATTTATAAGGTTTTTCATTATGGAATGTCTGTTGTAAGCATCTCTTTAGTTGCCTAATACTAACTAAGCAAAAGAAGTTCATTCCAATGCTGTGAGGTTTTAGTCTGTAATGTTACTGTCTTTTAATGGCTATGTTAGAATAGTGAAAAGAATTATTCCTCATGAGTGAAAAGCAGGCTGTAAGCCTGCAAAGTGAATGAAGCAAATGATTTCATATCTAGCTATTGCAAGTTTGTTTCATATCTACTACTGTAACAAACAAATGTATCTTTATTAAGCATATTCTAGAAATCTTGTATTTCATAAAAAATGATGGTAGTGAAAGGTACATTCATACTTGTGTGGTGATCAACCATTCCTCTAAAGTAAACTGTGAACAAAGAACCAGGAAGGAGTTGAATATTGAGTACCAAAACAAGTCGAGACAGCATCATGTCCTTCCTTGTTTCTAAAAATTCTCCAGTCTTTATAAAAAAAAAACCCATTTTTTTTTCCAAATTACCTTTAGAGATTCGTAGTGACATCTGAATAAATGAGAACTAGACATCAAACAAAACAAATACTCTTTTTTTTCCAGACAGAAAAGGGTTGTCTTTTAGACATGACATTTTGTTTCAATTGGACAGAGATGGATTTAATTATAAATTGACTATCTTAGAAAATATTTGACTTTGCTCTAAATATATATCTCACAAGGAAAAGATGAAGAGACAAAAAAAATAGTGCTAATAATCTTTTCCTGAATGATCAGTATTTTCAAGGAATAGAAAATGAAAATAAATATTCCATTGAATTCATGTCATTCAGGTGATTTTTTTCTTGATTTCTTTTTATGTTTTTTATCTTGTTGGTACAGCATGATTTTAAAAAGAAAAAGATCTTGTGTGATTAACATGAAATGAGAAGCTGTATGAAAGGCAAACATAACCAGAACAATGAGTATTTGCATGACAAAACTGCGGGTTGTGTTGGATAATGACAGAAAATTGGAGAGAATGAGCAAAATTGGTAACTGGCTGTGTTCTCCCTACCAAGAGGGAAAAGTCATGAAAACGAAAGAAAAGCTATTGGAATATTCAATATATCTGTACTCTGAGTTGTTCCTGTTAGTGGAAAAAACCTGAATTAGGTTAATGTATGGGTGAGGGATTAAAGTTACTATATGAGACTGCTCATATTCACTGTAATAAGTAGGCACTGGAGAAGGGTATTGCGTCCCACATATGGAACTACAATATTCAAATAGTTGAGCAAAAGTAACTTTTAATTTTGAATTCTACCAGGAAGAACTATGTACTGTTACCATATTAGGATGCAATCTGCAAAGTTTTGAAAAATGCAAAATAGAGTGCTCAGAATTAAGAAATGCTCTCTACAGGCCCCAGTG
>NW_010586127.1:48558-59103 GCF_000705375.1 Tinamus guttatus
CCTGGGGCACAGGCTGCCCAGAGAGGTTGTGGAGTCTCCTTCTCTGGAGATCTTCCAAACCTGCCTGGATGCCGCCCTGTGCCACGTGCTCTGGGTGTCCCTGCTGGAGCAGGGGGGTTGGACTAGATGATCTCTAGAGGTCCCTTCCAACCTTAAGCATTCTGTGATTCCGTGAAAATAATTATTATTTTAAATCAATATGTCAGTTAATTAAAAAGCAAAGAAAACTATGGTGTATGAAAGAGATGGCTAAGCTAAGTGTGAAAGTTAACTAGAAGCAAAATGAACTGCAGTATTGCTTAAGTGTCAGCAATGTGTAACCATTAAGTGAGACTGGGAAAACAAGAAAGGACGGTTTTACTGACACAAATAAGTAAACATAGAAATAAAACCCTGAAAAGGAAATGAGCACACAGACAAATCAGCAAATAAGCATACTGTAGACAAGATGAACAGTATTTTGCCAGAAAAATAAATTAGGAGAAAAACAAAATGAATACCAACAAGCAAGCCAGATGAAAAAAAAAATGCAACTGCTAAAGAGGGAAAGAAATTCAGCCAATGTTGCATGCAACTGGAAGAAAATTCCACTGGGCTTTGTCCTAAAATGCCCTGTTTTCAGTGAGTCCCATAGAAGGTTTTTAATTATGCAGGCTGCATAGGTGGAAACTGACTGAAGAAGGCTTTGAATTATTGTTTATTTCCTTGTAGTTTCTTAAGAGTTTAAAGGTTTATTTTGTTGTTGAAGATATGTGATATATTCACTTCTATGTATGTTCTAAATTCTCATAAAATCAAGTAGTTGTGGTGCTATTTACATGCCCTAGGTGTCTATCTTTGTAAAATATGTATAGTAAAGATCTGAATTTTTGATGGTAAAACAAGTGCTTTTGGACTTAGATAAATATTTTCTATCTAATAGCTACTGTCTGCTAGCGTCCCGTTTTTTCCCCCATTTTATCAATTCCGCGTTATTAGAGCATGAATGATGATCCAAGACTTTTCTTTGTAGTCCTCATCTTTTTTACTTATAGTGGAATCATTAGTAGAAAATAAAGTTGAGTCAGATGAAATACAGTTCTTAGAGCAATGTAACATCGATTTTTTTTTTCAAAACCAAAAGGTTCCTTGTTACTTTTTTGTAATCAAAATGTTTATTTTTCATGGCAGTAAAGAAAATTAAAAAGTAAAATTTCAAAATTTTAAGGGTAAACGGGGAGTAGGACTGAGAGTAAGCAGAGGGAAGAGCCTGAGGGTAAAGAGGGGGAGTAGGCCTGAGAATAAAGGGAGGGTAAAAAGGCAGGTTAGGAGTGATAAAATTATCAGAATCTCATAGATATTTGAAAGTCTTAGAGGTTACAAAGAATTGCCCTTAATTTGCTTTACATTTCCCCAAAACTTTTTCTTTTTTATGAAATATAATTGAAAGGAGTTAGAATTATCATGAGTTATGCAATTGGAAGGTAAACATGGTGCTTGTTTAGGACATCTCCTGCAGTATTTGAGAGCTGTTGCTGTCCCTACTTTGTAGCAAGGTCATCTTTGTCAATACCATGCATATGTCTGTCCTCAGAGTCTGTCTAAACATGGTTTCCCTGCATGGTGTTAATAGCTGTGAGCATTACCCCACTCTGGTGCTTTCACCTCCCTGTTTATTCCCTCTTGTTCTCCTCCCATTGCTTTTCACTGTATTTTTCTCCATTCAACTCTCTCATTCCATCAGTTTATGGAATTCCATCAGTTTATCTCAGAAAGGAAACAAAGCTTCTAGCCCACTTCAAAGTACTGCCACTTGATTTTTCTTGTTTTAATTATGTTTCAGTTGTCTTAGGTATTCATAATATTTGTCTTTTAAGCGCTATTTTGATATGTAGAAGGCACACAAAGTCAAATGGTAAGTGATCTTGCCATGTATTCCCCTGAATATCTACTCAGTGGGAGTAGGGTGAGGGTAAAGAATGATTTGGAGACATTGAATACCCGCCTGGGTGCCACCCTGTGCCACATGCTCTAGGTGTCCCTGCTGGAGCAGGGCAGGTTGGACTAGATGATCTCTAGAGATCCCTTCCAACCTCAACCATTTTGTGAAAATTGTAGTTTGTGAGAATTCTGATCACTTCATTTCTCTCATTCTTTCCCACCTACTCTTATGCAAAAATAGTTCTTCTTTGCTTGTAATATTTCTTATTCAAACATTAACACTTTTCTCCTCTTCGTGGATGCTGTTCATCTCTGCTGGAATATCTACCCCAAATGCTGAAGAATCCTTTACAAAAAGCTGTGGAATCTGTAACCGTAAGGTTAAGACCTCCATTTTCTGAGTTTCAAAGTCTGAGATAAAGGCACGATCGCAACATGAGTTCAAGTTTGCTTTGAATTCCCATGTTGCTTTGTAAGCCACACTTTCCTTAGAGCAGGAGAGGGAAATGCATTGTCAGAAATCATGGACAGTGGTTGCTACCAGAGCACAGGTGAGAAGCGAATCAGAGATTAATTTATTGTTATGGGAGAAATGTTGGAAAGGCTCATATTCGTGATCCCTGCAAGTTATCTTGTGATCACGCCATCCAGGAAAATAGCTCAGTGAGGAAAGGTCAAAGATTTTGTTATGAAGGGATGTTCACACAGAAGTTGTTTGACAGAGCTTTTTTGGATCATTTCTATCATCCCATAGGATATCCGTATCAGCTGTTTTCTTGTCTGTTCCTCATATGCAGATGTTTTGAACCAAACAGAAGACAGATGCTTCTGTTGTTTGAGTGTTGACTGACAGCAGGAGACCTGATCTCACTGACCCCTCAGTGTCTCACATGGGCATGAGCAAGGTCCCTCTGTATTAATTTCCCACTGAGTGAAGTGGGGATGCATTACAGAGAGACTGTGAAGAAAAAATAGAGCAAAATCTGTGGAGCCCTCAGCAACTGCAGAATCAAGGGTCACATACAGAAACTTGGGCTAAAGTTATAATACATTTTTCCTGCCTGCTAATATTGTTGGAAACTTTACAGAATAAAGTGTGAATAAAGTATGCATGTCTGAAGTATTCAGTAATATTTTACCATCCAATCATATAACCTGTGGTATAGAAGTTCTCCTGTTGTGTTTTGTGGGAGGTAGATTCTTTTCCTCACTAAACTTTGTAGGATTTGCTTTTTTCATTTCTTTGTCATCTGCTGTGCACAGGCATTATGTCTTGCTCAGATGGAAGTTACATCTTCGTTAGAGGTGTGAGCCAAATCATGCCATCATTTATAGTTTATAGAAATATTTATACTTTTTGTTATAAACAAAGCTTTATAAATTGTGCAAGCAATGTGCATGATTCATTAGCTTCAAACATTCCAACTGTAAGATAGTTGGGAAGACTCTTGTCTCTTCTTAATGAAAGTCACTTGGAAACATCCCTTTTAATATTTTCATAACTGGTGTCTAAAGCTGACTTCCAGCCTTTTGGTGTTATACTGGATTACGATAGAAGTGTCTGCTGAAAGCAAGCTTGAAAAGTAGTCCATATGTATTGAGTTTTACAGTGCTGTTTGAATGACTAGAATGCAATTGCATACAGAGTACATACACAACTTTACTGCAGGACCCTTTGGGTCTCTGTTTATTGTTTAGAGATGCTTGTAACAAATGAATTTCTTCCAAATGCAGAATCAATGTTTTGGGGGCTGTTTTTTGTCCGTTGATATACATACGTGTGTATCTGCTTTGTGCGTGCCCTCTGCAGTGCCTCTCCAGGTGAAATGAAGCAGGGCTTTTATGTGGGGAACCCCAGTGCAGGAGCACTGGACCATCCTCACCTTGGTACACTAATGGGTGAGGTTCCACATCTATCCAAATAAGTTTAGTACTGACTCGGGCAAATTTGGTACATCATTGGGAAATTGGATCATATGACCTTAAAAAAATGACATTGGCATTTCAGTGACCAGTTGTCTATCTTTTTGCATTTGAGATTGTGTTTATGCTTTACCCAACATGAAAATATAGTTATTGGGAGGGAAATAAAAAGCACTCTAATTTGGTTAACTGAAACAAATGCTTTGCATTACAGGAACCCAGTGGTCAAAGTGTAAATATAAGCTCTGCTTGTGGATCGATTTTCAAGTTTTAGCACTTGCTAAGTCATACATTGTGTTCTACTCAGAAAGCAAGGAAATTTTAGCTATTTGGTGGTATTTTGTTTTGCCTTTTTAAGAAATATTTTATGAGAGCATATCAGTTCCAGGAAGCTTCTGCTAGAAATGTATCTCAGATCCAGGGTGCAATTTTAGAGAGAGCTGGCAGAATAGTTTTGCAAACAGAGACTTAATATGAAACCTCAAATTTGAATGTCCAAAATTAAAATCTACAAGGAAACGTGAAGGGTAAATGGGAAAAGTCTAGAAAGAGGATCCATAATAATGATTTGCAAATATATTAAGAATTGCTGTTAAAAAAGAGGTCTGAATGTCTATGAGTGATAGAACAAGAACATGAACTTGCACTACAGGAAAAAGGAATGTTAGGAAGAACTTTCTAATGGTAGATGTAGGGAATAAGGGCATAGGGCACACATGGAGATTTATTCTTGATACAAGGAGGAATAATGTATTCCCATCAGAAATCTGAAAACCAGAGTCTGTTACTCGCTAGAGTTAGCAAAGTCTTCATAGTCATTTTTCTTTTCTAAACACTTACGTATCACTGAGTTTCTGCATGAGTCTTAAAATACACTTTCAAGAAAGGAAAAAAAAAAGGCAGAATTTAAAATCTTTAGCCTGCGTTCTTGTTAAGCTTGGTGAAAATAAGCACTTCAGTCTGCTTTCACACACTGTATTCCCTGATGTTATATGCAAAAGCAATTAGATGCTAACTTCACACAGAATATGAATGTTAATACTGTAGAATAGAGGGAAGTGATTATATAACACAGCACCTTCAGAAAAGATTATGCAGAGGAGGAATACAGCATAGTTATATTGTGCAAGGCACTATCTTAAAGACTTCATCATTTTTCTGGTGCTTCATCATTAAACCTGATCAAGATGAGAATTCAGAGCACTGGTATCTGCAAGGACAAGATTCATATAGAAGGATTCAAATTTAGCTATTCCCTCACTGCCCAGAGAGGTTGTGGAGGCTCCTTCTCTGGAGATCTTCCAGACCCACCTGGATGCCACCCTGTGCCACGTGCTCTAGGTGTCCCTGCTGGAGCAGGGCGGGTTGGGCTAGATGATCTCTAGAGGTCCCTTCCAACCTCAACCATTCTGTGGTTCTGTGATTCGCCAGTGAAGTAGGTGGGAATCTGTAAATCATTTTAGAAAGTGTCATTTTATGAATTTAATAGATTTAATTTTATGGGCCTTAGTGTTGACATCTATTTTCACTGTTGAAAGTTTGGAAAGAACTGGTGGAACTCTGGTAGAAAAAATCTACCACTGCCTCTCTACACTGGCTATTTAACCATGATTGTGGCAGCAAACGTGACTGTGAGTATGCGGAGCATAATCAGCTCAAAGGGTCACATGGAGCTTGCAGTGCCTGTTTGTTCCCTAGACTATGACAAACCAGGCAGCAGTTTGTACAGAAATCACAGCCAAATTAAAAACACTGATACTGTATCCAGATCTGCATATATAGAGAACAGTATCATAGTTACCTGAGATTCCATGGGATTGTGGCTCTGAATTACTTGATGTTAAAACCCTGGTGTTAGCAATCAGCTGCTGAGTGTTGTCTTTCTAGTCTTGTAGACTGGACTCAAACCATTCAGGTGGTTCAATTATGGCATATGACCAAATAGGCACCATTATCATCTCGAGACCAGTGCAAAAAATGTTCCTAATCCTGAGTCCAGGTGTTAATTAAGTTAATTAAGTCCATATCCTTAAAAAAGTCCTTAGCACAAACCTGCGCTTTTGAGTTGGATACTTGTGTTGGATGTTGGCAATGTCTTAGTCAATATGCAAGCTTTGGACAACCTTCAGTGCAAGATGTCACTGTTAGGAGAAATTAGGTAGCTACATAATCGGCTTATGCCAGAAAGACTCTGTGAGAGTTTGTTCCATGCCCTTCCACCTGTATTAAGAACATGAGAAATTGTAAAAGTAACTGAAAAAAATAATGAAGAAATAAGAATTCTGAGTTCGATTACGATGTCAATTAAAATATCAATCTAGAATAGACTGGTTATTTTCAAGTGAAAACTGGACCACAGGGCAAAGATTTTTGAGTAAATCTTTTGAAATGATAGCCTTATATATGGAAGCTACACTTTTCCCATCTATAACCATCAGAAGGATTACTCCGAATCACCGATATCAGTTCACAAGATTTAGTGATGGGAAGTGAAAGGATTTTTCAAAAGATTTTTGAATAAGCTGCCCTACGTTGCTTGCAGTTAGGAAAACATTGTGTTTTTCCAAAATAGTATATAGAGCAATGTCAAAGGAAAGTAGTTGGTTAAAGGAAAGCAATGCAATGTTAATATTTTATCGTCTAATATAAGCTGTTGATGTGCTATACATAAATCATTAAACTTACCTGGAATAAGCCTTATAGCGAGAAAAAATAATTGATTTTTTGATTTTAAAGTATAAGAAAACTATAATGGAGACTGCATTAGAATCAATGAGAATCAATGAGAAAAATTGCATGATATTGTAGAATCCTGACAAGTTAATGTCTGAATCAACATCTTTGTACAAATTTTGAAGAAAAAAATAAAGATACTTTCAATCTAAGATCATATTCTCTACTTAGTATATATGAATAACCTGTATGTTTACTACTGAAGTCAAATCATAAATATTAAATAGGTAGGTCAAAATGTGTAAAGGACTTCTTGAAATTCAAATAGCACAGAATAAATTCTGCAGTTAAATTCATATCTGTAAATCCCATGATCTCCAATTCTTCACACTTGAGAACAACTTAGCAGTTTCAAAACATATTCCAGCAATGTGTGTCAAATAATATTTAACATGAAAAAGGGTGATTTTTGAGGCTGGATGTTGTAAAACACAACTGTTGTAATGTGCCTGTGAATTAAAGAATGTGGAATTTTCTCTATATGTGCTAATATGGCAGACAACACTATACTAATATTACCATGGAAACATTGTACTGATAAAAGGGCAGGTGCCTTCCACAAAGAGCTTTGCTTCTAAATTGTGCACACATGGAGTTTTCTAATGATTTGTATTCTTTTCTGTTTCTTATTCCCTAGAGTATCAGGGCTTCAGGGCTGGTTCTTCTGGAAACCATTCTTTTTGGATCACTCCTTCTGTACTTCCCGGTAAGCTAAACTATAACTTCTTTTTTTTTTTAAGTGTTATCCTTGCCAGCACTGTAAGGCATCACATAAATCACTCCAGTGACAAGTACAGTTATTTGAAGTTGCTATGTAATGATTAGTCTAATCTGATTAACAAAATGTTCTGTTTACTGTAAGTATTGTTGAGAACATTTGAATGTTTTGCTCTACTTGTGATAATTCTCCATGTTCTGTTTAGGGGAACATTTTCAGTGTTTTTGGTTTGGGAAGTTTTTAGTTATTTTGTTGTCTTTTCTTGGATTTGAACTGCGAATTAACATTGAAAGAAAATATGTATGTCACTTGTTAGGGGAAAATATGCTGGATGTGTAAAAGGAAATAATTGACAAACTTAGTGTTTCTCTGCAATCTAGTACAAAGAATAATTATTTCAGTGCATTTCTGGCATATATTTTGTTAAGTGTTTTAAAGCTACATGACATCTGGTATATCTAGTGTTTAGGAAAATGAGATGGTATTTTCCATATGCTGTAAGCAGGAAAAAAAACACAAACTAATTTAGCATTCACAGGAGGAATATGTCATGAAAGTCATAGAAATCTATATTTTTTTTCTCTTAAAAATATGAGAATACTTCAGTATATTAATTTCCACATAAATCCAGTGTAACAACTGGGTAAAGAGACATCAAGCTATAAGCTGAGCGAAGTGACTGGAAAGCACACAGATCAGAGAAGGCAAAAACAAAGATATAGTTGTGTATTATTTTAAAATATGTTCACGTTCCATTTTCCTCAGTGGTCAGAACCTTCTGTGCTTTTACAGTCCAAAAGCATATTCCCTGGGAAAGCAGCAGGAAGGTAAAACTCCTTAGCCTTTGTAGAACAAATTGCAGATACACTGTAGTGAAGTAAATGGTGAGGTATGCAATAATAAATAGAAGTCCCACTGGACCTGGTATATAATATTTTTTGAATGGTGGTGGTCTTTCAAGTTATAAAGAAAGATTGAGTCGTACTTTTTTGTGCTTTTTTCATCTTTCAATTTGCATGTGTCAGGAGGGAAGTTCTGTTTTTGACATATTATACAAATGTCTTTTCCTTTTGCAAGCCTGGGTTTTCAGAGCTTCCTTGAGATGCTTTTCAAGTGAGGAGAGCAGAGAGCCCAAGCTTCACTTCCTTATCTGGTGTGGAAATGGGGTGAAGCATTTACAGAGATACATAGCATAAAATATAATATAAGGGCTTTCCTTTTCATGGCTGTCCCCCAGTTGCTTTCCCAGTTACTCAGAGAGTCCTGGAGCCAGTTAGTTGCTTCCCAAGGCGGAGGCTCCAGAAGAACTACCCGGCGTTTCCACAACACCAGCCCTGGAGAACGGTAGAAGTTCTTCACAGCCTGTTTCCCCTCATGCTGTGCTGAGTCTGTAAAGTGCTCACCTGCAACTGGTTCTTCAGATTCTTTCCCAGTTTTTGTCTTGATCCCATAATTTCAACTATGATGTTGTATTCCATTCAGAATAGATGTCCTGCCTGCAGTGACTTTACCAGCTCAGTTTTAGGGATAAACGGAAGAGTTGGCCCTGCACCACCCTTCAGTGCCAGGGGAAGAGAGAATGGAGATGCAGGAGGGTTCAGATAACTGAATCCCCCTTTTCACTGACATTATCAATGTTAAATGTACAAAACAGCAGATTGGCATTATCTAGGGAAAAATGTTTTGCTGAGAATTCCTGATTAGCCTGTTTCCCAGCTGGGATATAGATATTTGACTAGAGCTTTCTCTTCTCTGCAGATCTCATTCTCATATTACATAAGACTGTCCACTGATAACACATTCTGTCAGGAACTGAAATGCAAAGCATGTAACTTGGCTTTTCTGTTTTAGTAATTTTATTTCTTTCATATGTAGGTAGTTACTAATCAGGCTGTTACTCCTACAAGCTGAAATAGAAAAGAAGAACTTTATCATTTCTATTTTAAAATTCTTGGGGAAGGGTCTTAGATACTATGGTAATGAAGGTCATATTCATGTTCAGACAAAGAGTTTAAACTTAATTTCACCAACTGCAAGAATATGGTTTTGTGAAAAACAAAGACGATTGGGTCCAGGTCAGAAGTGTCAGAATTTCATTATCCATATCTGTCAATGCATCACGAGAGAGAAGAGGAACAATGAATTTGTGAAGTGTGAGAGCACATACAAAATATGTCCAGCAAGGTCTATTATATAATCTTTAAGAAAGAGAAGACCGTGTTTCTGCAACATATGACTTACAGCAGTTAAATTCTCAAAACGTAAACTCGACATCTTGCTGTTCATCGGTGTTACTTAATTGTGCTCTCTTGCTTTGCGTTTGGAAAAGGGAGCACAAAGCAGAACAAGATGGAATGAAAAAGAAAAAAGAAGACCTGAGTTTAAACATATTCACTCATAGCTGGGCTAGAGCATAGTTTACTGATGGTCATATAGTTTCTAAGTCACATACATGCAAAAGGATCTTCAGTTCCCCAGGTCAGATTCTTTTTCCTTTTTTTAGTTCTTTTGTCTCAGTTGGTGTTTATATTTGTTTCTGAAAAGAACAGGGAATATTCTGCAATTCTGTGATATGGTTAAGGTATTAATAAATGGTTTCAGAAAATGTTTGAAATGTGGAAGCAGCAGTAGTGTTGCCTTAAAAATTGCTCTTCATTTTGCAAGTGAGGAATACATTAGGGCTGGAAATCTAATATATATAAATCTCACCTCTTATATTCCTGAAATAGACACGTTCAGATATGTTTTCCACATCTAGCATAAAGTGCAAGTCAAAATATGAAATGGAGTTTCCTATCAGTTTTGGCCAGGCAAGTGTGACTGCAGTAAGATTTTCTCCTTTAACATAATGCTTTTTTTTTTCATTTTGTATAATCTCTTTGTCTGTTTTGAATTGAAAAGCAAAACTAGAAGGCTTAACTTTCACGCTCAACTAAGTGCAGAATTACACAGCTTGTTTTAGTGCATGTACAATACAGAGAGATAAATCAACAACGTCAGTTCTAAATAACTCAATTAAATCTCTGTTCACTTAAGGATTTGGTGTAAAATTACATTCTTATTTAAAAATAAAAAATCCCTGTAGGTTTTCTCGATGCTGCTTCTTAAGGCTCTTGAAACTTTATTCCCTATTCCTGTATACTTTCCTAATTCTGGCTTTTGCTTGATCCATTCTCCCAGTCTATCCTAGATTGTGTTGAGAGCCTTCAGCATGGAAAAATTTCTGTGTTCAGAAGGACTATACTGCATCT
>NW_010586127.1:61881-97860 GCF_000705375.1 Tinamus guttatus
GTGTTGCTGAGTCATTATGCATATTATTTTATATAACTCCTGTTGTATACAGACTAGAAAAGATATGAATATTTTTCTTATGCTACATGATTTGATGATCACATTGACCACTGAGCAAGTGAGTTGAGATGATGGGCACAGTGCTTATTTTAGAATATACTTAAATATGTACTTAAATTTTGTTACAGTGACTTAAGCCTGAGCAGAAATCAGTACATAATGAGAGGATCCCATATGTATTAGTACAAAATATAAATTTGATAGAACATTTGCAGGAAATGATAATGAATAATAATAAACCAATTTATTTATTAAACCATGTCACTAAAGAGACAAGATTTTTTTTTATATTACAGATGAGCTAGAATTGAAATGTGCCGGAAAGGAAGATATTAGAAGTTGTAGTCAGCGTCTGACATAGTCTCAATAAAGCACAATCCTGACGTCAATGGTTTAACTTCCCTAATTAGTTTAGCACTTGAGAGACTGTAAATTGGTGGAAGATAAATTCCAATCATCCTTTTTCATTTGCCCAAGTGTGTTTAGTGAAAGCTAGGGGAATATTTTTCCACCAAATGTTCTTTTCTCATTACTTATTTCTGCTTTCATACCTGAGATCCAAGGAGCAACAACTGTAATCAAATGAAAGGTCCATAGGCTCTCTTTAAATATTGCAGAGCTTCCTTATGACATTGAGGTAGACTCAGTTCTTGTCTGGCTGCTTAGTTCAGGGCTGCTGTGATTCTCATCAACAAAAATGTGAAGAAAAATAAAAGTAGAATCATCTTGTGCCTAAGAAACTTTAATGTAGATAATCTGATAATACTACCCAGCTGTTTGTCATATGAAACTGAATGCAGTTGTAAGCCCAACCTGTCTGAGTGAAACAGATGATCAATGATTAATGATTAGGAGAGATTAGATACTCAGTGAATTACAACAGAGAAAGAGTAAAGTTGGTGTTTGAAAGATATTTATAAGAAGGAGGCTTTCAACAGCCAAAGGCAAGATTGCTTGTACCTATTCATTTGGCAAGCTCAGAATCTAAAAAATACAAAGAATGATAGCTTTATGGTGTCCAGTATCAACCACTATACACTGTAGTGTATACACTACAGGCAAAGTGATTTGCGAAAGAGTGAAATTTGTGCAGGAAAAATGATACAAAATTTAATACTCTTAATGGAAAAATTTCCTTGCCTTCTAACATTTTAAACTTCTCACTTCTAAACTCTGGATTGTGAGATAAGTAGGATTTAATCAATGCTGTTACTCAAAGTCAAAGATTGCTTATCATCATGTAAATAATAAATTAGCTTTTTGCTTATAGAAGTGGAAAGAAATAATCTAAATAACTCTGAAAGCAGAGACAAGTATACAATGTAAAATGCAAGCTGCAGTATAAGATGATCTAAACCTATCAGCAATTGTATAAGGTTTGTCTCTAACATTGAGAATGATATAATAGAGTCATTTGGCAGAAATAGTCAAAATTTTAATTTGCCAGACTTAAACAAAAAAAGAAAAGTTAGGAACCAGCAGATAACAAGTTCACCTTGAAACTAGACAGGCTGATATATTTCTGAAAATGAGACATTTAAAAGATTACCCCATGGATCAAATTTACAGGACATCATATAAGGACAGATTAGATTCCTGTTCTTAGAATTAAGTGTAGGACTGGGCTTGGAGTAGCCAGTAAATACATCTGAGAAAGAAACAACTTTTTGCCATGTGCAATAAACCTAATTTATTGTGTACCATTCTGTATTTTAATACCACATAGGAAAAGCAGTTGAATGTCCTTTAAACACTGTTTCATACAAGGTTTTTAATTTTTATGTGCATTGAATATGTGGGACTAAGTTCTGCAAACATGTAGAAGTATTGAGGAAAGTTATTAATGAATATCATATCCTTCACAACCAATATATAATACCGTGTATCAATTTCTCTTTGCAATCTGAATCCAAAGTGTAGTTCTTTTAATGGCATGATAATATTGTATGCATTCTTCATATAAAAAAAGAATGAACAAAGAGAGAAATATGGCAATTTAACCATTGAGAGGATTTCCAGGCCAAAATCTTAACTAATTCCAAGGTAATATGCATGGACAAAAGAACATACTAAATAAGATGAGATGTGACTGTTCTTTTCATCACACAGAAGTTGCAAGTGGAAGAAAATAACATTTTTATTTACCCAGTTCTCTCATAGTGTGTCTTACATACATTAGGCTTCAAAGAAAGTTATATAGGACATCTGCAATTTTTAGTATTCTTGGGTGTTAATCTTTCAAATGAGGGAGGGGCGGTGAAGCAGTTACCTGTATTGCTTTCCAAGTGAAAACAAGTAAGAGGAGAAGGAAAGGATTATTGTGAGAAAACAGAATGAAGAGCTTTGCCTTTGAGAAGTAAGCACCAAAAAAAGTGTTATAGAGCAACAAGAAAATTAATACAAAATTGAGCAGCTAAACAATGTAGACATGAAAACAGGACAGATGTGTGATCTTATACCTTGATATAATTCCGACTTTCTTGCATTGTCACGATTACATGGGATAGAAGATACCTGCAAAACTATGGGTTGTACATTCAGTGCTTGCTCTTTATTTGCATAGATACAGTGGTTTCTCACTACTCTTCGCAAGCTTTCTTCTCTCCTAAACCACCGCTTACATAACGTAGATAGTAAATCTTTTATTCTTTTTTTTTTCTTTACTTTCTCTGTATTAACCTGTGATTTCTCATCTTGCACTTAAATTATGAGTTCTTTGGTACAGGGGAATTGAGCTTAGCTGTGCCTTGCATTGATCAGTGAGGAAGAATCACATTGCAAATGGCTGCTACTAACAATAAAGTGTTAATGTTTAAAATATTTTCTCAAAAGTGTGAATATGTACATATTTAATAGTTAATTTTTCATCTCTGCAAATGTCTGGTAACATGTACTTGTTTTTATACTGCTACAGAAGATGGGCCTTGTATGAGAAGGAGATCTGAGAATATTTGAGTAGGCTTCAAAACACTAAACCATAAAAATACTAAGAGACAAAAGCTTGATTCCAGTCCCTCGTGGACTTTATTTCAGAACTATCTTCTGTGAAGCTGCACCCAATTTAGATGACAGAGATTAGTTGGTGAAAAAAGCAGAGGAAAATACTGGTGTGTGAATCAAATCTACCACTGCTCCTGGAGTGCTGTAGCCTGCAGGATTTAGGATACATGGGGAACAGTGGGTGTCTTGCAAAGTCAAGGGGAAAGAGCTAGAAGAGGTCCAAATTTTGCTCAAATTAATATTTCAGAATCTTCTACTGAGCAGTCACGGAAGAATTAATTGTGACTCAGATTTGTTAATCTTTAGGGCACTGACCTAACCTCCAAGGTGCGTGTTCTCCTCGTGAATACGCTCTGGTACGTGGCATGAACGAGGAGAGCTGCATTGGCACGGGCTGAGGACAGGCCTGCTTCAAAGAGCCAGGCAGCTTCGGAGCCAGGGTGTGCACCCAGGAAAGTGTGTTTGACCTCCCTCAGCTAAATCAGGCATCTAAAAGGTGTTTTTCATGGTTACTGAGTGGCGTTCCTGAGCAGAAAGGAAGCATTTTCTCTAGCTGTGTTTTGTGCTGCCTAGCTGTCCTCAGTTCTCATCTTTCATATCAAGTGTTACCAGTGAGATTGGCCTCTACGTGCTGAAAGCTGTGAAGGGCTCAGGTGGTCTTTAGATGCTGAACAGTTCAGCACTGTCAAGAAGTAGGTGGATTAGCAGTGTGCCCTTGTGGCCAAGAAGGCCAATGGGATCCTGGGGTGCATTAAGAAGAGCAGGGAGCTGGGCCTGTTCACCCTGGAGAAGAGAAAGCTGAGAGGGGATCTAATCAGTGTGTATAAGTACCTCAAGGGAGGCAGTGAGGAGGATGGTGCTGGCCTCTTTTCAGTGGTGGCCACCAACAGAACTAGAGGTAATGGCCACAAACTGAAGCACCAAAAGTTCCACAGGAACTTAAGGAAAAATTTCTTGACAGTGAAGGTGGCAGAGTGCTGGAACAGGCTGCCCAGAGGGGTTGTGGAGTCTCCTTCTCTGGAGATCTTCAAAACCCAACTGGACGCAATCCTGTTCCACATGCTTTAGGTGACCCTGCATGTGCAGAGGGTTGGACTAGATGATCTCTAGCGGTTCCTTCTAACCTTAAGGATTCTTTGATTCTATGATTCTGTGATTTATGTATTTAGGTAGTGGTAGGTGCTGGGGAGAGTTTAGATGCATACTGGATCAGGCAAGGCACCAGCAGCGCGCGAATATTAATGTAGTCCTTAGTTACGTTGGTGAATAAAGTCTAATATCTACTTGTCATATTCTCCTCTTGCATGCTATATAGAGTAGAAATTTCTTGGTTTATATGTCCAGGTTGGTTTATGGGTGGTAAGAAAGACACTAAACCCCAAAGCAGTCCAAAAGTAAGCCTAAAGGAGTCACTTTGAATACCTAGGAGCTTTTATCAGAGTGTCTGTATTATTGCATTTGGCAGTAATTTCCTGTGTTACTGCTACTGCAGCACTGAATCCATTGGAGAGGCAAAATGCAGTAACAGTGTGCAGGACATACACATTAATTCCAAGATATCCTGAATCCATCCGTCTGGTACCCATGGGCAGATCAGCTGTGAATGCAGAATATGTGCCTGGGATGATCTCTCAGCCCTTTGGGATGGACTAATACATTGTTACGAGTTTGTCCTAAGACACCTGGCTCTCTGGAACCCTGGTTGCTGGTTCCCTTCAAAGAGCAACACATCCCCATTTCAGATGTGTGCTGTTTGAAAGGATATCACAAAGATTTATGTTTCTACTTGATGTTGTGTGTGCAAAGTTTGGTGCAGATATATTTTGGGATAATGGGAAAAATTATAGTTCTTATGTTATTTTTTTTCAAATGAATGTATGCTGATGCTGCTTTTCCTGCTTTTCCTTTTGATTGAAATATTCAATCATGTTATCTATACATTCCATAGCTAAATTTTGTATAGCATTTGTGTAGCTAGTACCTATACAGATTATTTCAAGGGAAAAAAGAGCAGTTTTTGTTGCCATCTGAAAGTTATTTTGAGTTTTCCTTCAAATATTTGTTCAGAATTATGTCTTCCTTTTGAATTTGGGATGTTTTATAGGAAATAGTTGAACTAGCCAAAATTTTTCAACGTTGTAGGTATGATTTCATCTTCACATCTCTTCATCCATGTCACTACTAGTGTGTGAATTGCAAGACTGGTCTGAGTCCAAAATAATTTTATATATTCCAGTAGCGTATTGCTAAATCTGCTAATCCTGCTTTATTTACTAACTAGCCTGATCTTTCTGAAATGTAACATACACTGGGTACAGAGGAAGTATCCTGGGTGTCCAACCCACTGTCTTAAGCTCCCTAATCCCAGATCACCACCTATTGTCTTGAAACTCTTTGTCAGACCTTTTTTTTTTTTTTAAATCTGTCTTTATTGATGACTTTGCCATTAAATCTATGAAGAATTAATCAATCTGTAAATATCTGCAAAGTGGGTTATTTAGTTAGCTTTTGATAACCATATTCATAATACTTGTATCTATTCGCAAAACCTTGACGCATATTCACATCTTTGGTAGCATAATCCAAGTAAGGTAATGCCATCCAAGCAGGCACTCTATCTTCAAAGAACTGACAGGAACTAAAAAAGAAGGCAAAATGCCACCATAACAAGTCTCTTAAACCCTGAAGAAGATCTACATCAGCCATTAATTAGACAACGGCTCTGTTACATATGCACCACTTAATGATGACCCATGAGTTGTGGCAGATAGATAGGTGAATCACGTAGTACCCTAAATACCTTTTATCTACAATGTAAGTCTTGATGATGGTAACAGAAGCTTACCTGCCAATTTCAGATCTCAGCAAGAATATTGCAAAAAATCAAATTAGATTTTTAGCTGCTCTTTGTGTAATTTTGTGGAACTAAAGGGCATGCAACACTACTAGGTTTAAAGGAAAAGAGACTTCATCTGTTCTGACCCCTGCCCTAGGAAGACAGTGATTCAATTATTGCAAAACTAATAAAGTTGGGAAAACTCATTCTGTATTATTTTCAAAAAACAAAAACTAGGGGTTTGGGACTTCGAGCTAAATTCAAATTAGGTTTCCTTGTAACAGAGTTCTTACTAGGAGAAATAGGTTAGACAATGGGAAAAAAGAAACTTGAAACTACTCATAGTGAAAAAGAGGAAAAGAAATAAAGAAGTCCTTATTGCTAAACACTGTCTGAGCACTATATTATCTTAGAGAGCAGACCAAGAATCTTATGATTCCTAAAACACATTCAAATAAATTGGTCTTTTACTTAAACCATGTATTTCATACAGTACGTGAAATTTTCCAGCGTGATAAGCTAAAGTGTGCTGGGTTCATTTCCTTAGACTGTCTGGAGTAAAGCATTTTCCCAGACATGTCACAAGCAATCCTGTCAAAATTTGCCTGAATGAGTTTGTTTTAAATCATAAATACTTGTGATATATATAGCAAGTGTTCAAGAACTTGAAGAAAAGGAAGGTGGTGACCTTATGTACTCCATGCACTGCATGCAAAGGTGCATCTCTGAGCTCTTGCTGGGGCCAGTCTCAACTGTGGGGTCTGGCTATACGGGTATTTTATTTTATTGTCTGTCTGTCTGTCCATCTCATCTAACTAGCTTACCTACCTGTCTTTTCCCAGCCTGCCTCCTCTTTTATAAAAATGCTGTCTTTCTTCCTGCCTCCCTGAAGTTGCTTTATTTTGATTTGTCTTTACAGTCTCAGGCTTAGTTCTCGTGATGGCTGTTCATTTTGCTCTTAAATATTTTTTCCTTCTGCTTTTATGCTGCTTTTATTACAGAATTTATTCAATTCTTCAAGCAGCCTGGTGGGAAGGAAGTTTATATAAATAAATAATAGTTGTGAAACGCAAAGGACTGCCTAGCAACAAAACGGAATAGAATATGTCTCTCCTGGCAGAGGGTGGACGTTTTCTTTGAGAAATCAGTGTGATGTTTGGAGGACTCCCACTGTGAGATGAAAGGAGTGGAACACTTGACGAAGTCTCCCTCTGCTGTTTTGTTGATCCATTAATATGCACATTTTGTGGACTGCAAGTGAGATGTGTCAGGATCGCAAGTTAGAGACCTTGCCCCAAACTGGTGTTTCTAATGCTCTATTTATTCAGGTACAGCAACATGAAGGAACAGATGTCATTCTGGTGACTACCTTGGAAAGGAGGAGATCAAAGATGGCTGAGTAGTTTGGTCATTAGTATGGGAATATATTTTCTTAACAGAGTCAGTTACATTTTTTATCACAGCAAGTCTTTTAGGATTCAACTCACAACAGGGTTAAGCACTGCAACTCTAGATTGTGGTGCCAAATTTTTGGTGCCTTGAGGTCTAGCTGGGCATCTGGGCACTGTTTGTATTAGATAGCTGTGTGCTAAGAATCAGAGACACAGAAGGCAGTTCATCTCATCTGGCATTAGCAAACTTAGTCAGCTAGACACATGGAAGAGCGATTTGGGGCTTAGGATCTGCCTCTCAGGCAGTGTGTCCTTCACCAGGGTCTGGCTTTGGGTGAACCATGTGAGCCTTGCCTCAGGCTCAGCTTCCTTCACTATCTCAAAAGTATGAACTTGGACCTCCTTGAAGAAAGTTATACCAAAGTTATACCTCTAACATCTTCTAGCACGAGTAATCTCTCAGTCTCTTGAAGCACTTCATGTTGCTTCACTAAGCAATAGTAAATGGGTGCAGGTATAAGCACAGATATCAACCACACTCTGCAATATAGTAGGGAAGGTGTTTTACCTATTGGTTAGGGTATTTACATAGAAAAAGGGAACACATGGCCTCCTAAGCCTGCTCTGGGAAAAGTTTAAGTTATTACTTTCATGTCTTTAAAATATGTTCAGCAGGACAGCTAGAAGCAGGTAAGAGAAAGGTGATTCGGAGCAAATAGTGCTATGTAGGGAAGGGCCCAAACAGTCCTATTCACCTGCTCACAAGGACATCTGCAAAATACATGAAGAACTGAAAAAAAGTTCATAACAACTGATTTGTATGCTATACCAGCAAACAAGAAGAATTATCCCTGGAAAACACAGAGTGGATTTGGGAATTTTACTGGCAACTGCTTTCCTTCAAAAACCTGCTAATTGATACACGATTGATTGCCTTCTTTTTTTTTCTTATAGAGAATTTATTTTGCTCTACTTATTTTAGTACTATATGCTACAGTATGAATACTTCACTATAGTATATATATTTCACTACAGTTATTTTACAAGTTCAGAATAAAAGGCAATTTTAATTAAAAAAAAACACCTTAAAGAGAAGATAGCATACTTCAGGAAAAAAAAGGCAAATGTTGGTGCTATTCTGAATGTTTGAGTTCAAATCTGTAAGATATGAAAAGACTCCTTATTACCTGAGAGAATAAGAAGGTTAACATTTTTAATGACAGCTAAAAAAGATATTAAAGGGGGAAGCTATGCCCATCAGGTAAAATCTTACAGGTCACATGTTTTTGTGGTTTATCTGTGCCTTCTGAGAAAAAAATGCCCATGTCGAGAATTAAGAACTCATCAATATGTTTACTCATGCTTGTTACGAACATAGTTTTGCAGAAAAACAGAATGTATGCAAAAGTTAGCAAATACAATATTTGAGAGATGCAATGTGCCAGTTACCCCTTAGCAATTTTACTGTACTCATTGATTTTTTGGGTAATGAGTAGCAATATAAATCACTGAGAAGCAGTGAAACTTTGTTTTCCAGAGAAGAAGAATTTATTACCCTCAGTTTCTCCTGGTCATTGATTTCACATTTTACAAGTTCCCTTTCATCTGAATCCTGCCTTTCCTGGGCCATTGTACCTCAGTCTTCTCACGAACTGCTCAATGACTTCTGTAGCCTTGGTGAAGTTTTTCAGCTCCACGCACATTTTCCTGAAGATGTGCTCCAATATCCATCTCTCCGGCTTTTCCACATTGAGGCATGAGATCTCCCTGTGTGAGATTTCTGTCCTGACTTTAATTGTTCTGCTTGGTTGCCTGCCACCTACATGTACCGAAGCTTTTGAAGACTGATTTTTCAGAATTGTGTGTGTTGCTCTTGTGCCGTTAGAGATGTTTCTCTAGAGATCTGTAAGCCTTCTCTGAGTTCATCCAGGCGTCTTGCTGACATTTTGCTCGAGATAGATAGTTCAGACTAGATAAGCTAGTTGGAGCTCATTACTTGTTTTTTCAAAGCTCTCTGTATACTTAATTTCTGAATTAAGAATGTATAGGCCTTGCTCTTCAGTCAGTTAACAACTTTGGAGATTTCTGTAAAAAAATCGTTGCTACTGCTTCTCTTTGTAATATTGACTGCTTTGTTGCTTGTAAACTAACAAGGCAGAAGTCAAGCTGAATATAAAAGTTCAAGTGCTAGCACAGAAAGAAGGTCTCCAAACTAAGCCATATAATTCTGGAGCCTTTTCCAGCCCATTGCCATCTACAGTGTTTTGAGGTGGAGCATCTGGGTTTGCATGGTCTTCTGGTTTATTTGCTGCCTGTCAACTGTAGAAAAGATTTTGTCATGTGCAAAGGCACTGAAAAGTGAGATTAAATCTGCAGAGTGACAATTTTTATGGCAAATTTATGTTTCATAATCTGTGGAGCAAAACAGGCACGTCTGGAGGACAGGTCTTATCCTACCTGAGATGCCTTTGGAAGGAGGACATTACTTGTGCCCTCGAGAGATGTGAGACTCTCCACTGAATATATGGGGATCTTAGGCTGCCTGTCTTGGGCTTGGATGTTTCAGGTATCTTCCCTAGCTCAGCTGCATACAAATCCTACTCCAGATTTCTGTTCCTTGTTATAGTAGCACATCACATCAGCTCTCAGCCATTGAATATGATTAAGGAAAAAAAGCTAGATGAAGTTTCTGCACATAGTGTGTGGAGCAGTGTTTTGCCACTGATGGTAAATAGAGAGATGGAGAAGAGGTGTTCAGTGAACGCTCTGGCACTAAGTGTCTATTTTAGGGTTCATTAGGATAGCAGGAGACTGAATTTGATGAGGTTCTGTGTTGTTTTTCATAAAGAAGAAAATATTGGTTAAATTGAATTATGCTGGCATTCTGGAATCAATCTGCTATAAGATCAGTTTGAAAAGTAGCTAAATTTTGAAAAGGAATCATAGTTTAGCAGGCAAAAATGAAATGACAAGGAAATATAAATGTGGAGATAATAAATATGCATACAAGCAGGCAATTAGTTTTAAATACACAACACCTGGAGAAGGGATTAGGAAATATCTGTGTATATAGACCTTGCATTCAAAAAAACCTCAAGCACTTTTTATGTTTGATTTATAACTATCCCCTCATAGGGATATACTTAAAATTCTGCAGTGCCATAGAATATATTCTATAGTATCTCAACATTTTTTAAGCGTTAATATTTGAACAGTCTAAGGATCCACTTCTACGCTGTTTATATATATATGTATACACACACACACATATTTACATATATATGTGTGTGTGTGTGTATTTATGTTTTCCTCTACACCTCTGTGGCAGGTGGAGGAGTAGAACTCAAGCGCTTGTAAGGCTGGTGGGTCCGATTTATCCAGTTAAGGGTTAAATGTGCTGGTAAAACTCTGGGAGATGTGAGAGATCTTAGCTCTAAAAGAGTAAAAATGTTATTGATAAAATGATTTGGCAGTATCTTGCCAGACACAGATCAAGGAAGGTAATGTCTCAGTAATGTTCTGGGCTGCTGCCTCAAAGAGATGCTTTTCGGAAGAACTTTCAACTCTCATTTCATCTCACGTGGCAAGAGCAATAGTCATAAATGTGCTGGATGCTTTACAAACTTAGACAAATGGTGGTCCTCATGACAGCAAATGTGCAATTGCAGAATTTATTTCTATTGTGTTTGTCTTTTAGCAGCCAGCTGAAATAGGAAGTCAGGAACTGTGCTCTAGTCTTTATCTGCCTGCATCTTGTAGCCTAAATGCAGTGAGGAAGCGAGGAGCTTGTTCACTTGAAGCCATGCTTGAGGCCATACCTTTCCTTATTCATTTATTCAGCTAAAGTTCTGCCCTTACGGATCTAGTGAGAGGCTTCTTTTTCTAGCCCTAGCTTGTGAATCTCAGGCACCTTCTAATTGTAGAGATGACCTTTTTCTTTTATTTTCTTTTCTAAATATGTTTAAGAACTAGAAAAGTAAAAAATTAACAGAGATTATATATTCTATGACTAAAAGGTCATTAATGGAAATCTAGAGGATGAGCGTTGCTTTAGGAACACAGAACAGGCAAATTCTCTTCCATCATGGAGATCAGTCACCCACACTTTTGAACAAGCCTGGTATTAATCCCACTCATGATTTTACATTCACATTCATTTTACATTCACTTCCCACTTGTTAGGCAGTTATTGGAATAACTTTGCAGCATCCCTGAGGTAAGGAAGTGCTGCCTGTGTCTCCGGAGCGGAGCAGCGATAGCTCCTGCGCTTGCCGGCTGCACAGAGGAGGGAGCTTCTGCAGGCTGCTGCTTTCCGCTGTGACAGAGAGGAATGGAGGGCACTGAGGCTGCTCTTTTAAAATAGTAAATACCTGGGGTTCATACGTGATCAAGAAAATATCTCATTTTGAATGTATCTATTAGCAATTTCTTATTCTACATTTCTTTCAATTCTCTCCCATAATCATCATCATGGCTAGGCTTCCTAAATGAAGATATGGGAAGGGCTTTACCTACATCTGCTGCAACCGCGCTGATGGCTAAAAAGCCCGATGCGGGAAAGGCAAGGCTGCTTGCAGAAGGCCCAGCAGAAGGTCTCCTTAGGCAGGGTTGGCAAGGCCCGGTTCTTTCTGCGTTGTCTTTTCTCTTCGAGCCTGATTCTGCATTTATGAATACTGGCTCAACCCAGCATAAATATTTTTCTTCTCTGGACTGATAAGAAATCAAAATTATGCTTTTGACCAAAGAGCATGATCACAGTGATCCTCTTAGACAAGCAAACTGTCTACAATTTTTTGAAAATAGTCAGATGCATTTCTATGCATTTGTACAGCTTTTAGCCATGTTGAAATAAAATGCAAAAATCTATGTGAGACTCTGTTTTATGACCTGATTCTTGCATTAAGTATACTTGGCAAGTTGCTCTGAATAATTTAGTCTATTATGTCTTGATTTAGCTGCAACTCTTGCAAAATTTATTTCAATATAGACTACCCTCATGTTTTTAAAAAGGTTTTTTTTTTTTTTTTTAATCACAGATGTGGTCTTAAAAATGAACTGGTAAATTTTCCTTCTTTTTAATAAAATATAGTACTGCGTATTGCATTTCATTATTCATAAAATAAGACCAGCCTGTTCTTAACCCTGTTGCAAAAATATACATCAAGTATTTGCAATGATTGGTTTGGAAGGATAATTATCTTTTTCATTTGAGATATTTCAACTCCATAAACGTTGATTTTTGGTAACCATACCTGTGCCAAAACAAGATGATAATAGTGCATCCAATAGGAAACTTTTCTATTTTTTTCACATTTGAAAGAAGTAAACTAGGGCATTCAGTTTACTGTTGTCATCTACTAAAGTGGCATTTCACCCTGGAAATAACTTCTACGAACAGATTAAAGAAATAGTTGGATTATAAAAGATAACTGATGGAAGAAGTAAATATTTTAATCAGGAGATATTTTGACTTTACATCTTTCTTTGATTTTACAATTTCATATTTTGCACTGGTACAAACAATTTTTGAAAAGTGCCTGGATGCATACATACCTATTGCCTAAGTAAAACTTGCTGATGAAATTCCTTCTGTTGATTTTGAATTACAGGTTTTCCATGCAATGCAAACCATAAAAATAAAAGTGTTGAACAGTCAAGGAGTCCAGCTCTTCCTTTGCATTTCACTTGTCCTTCTCATCCTTAGTGTGACTATAGAGCCCTGATTGACACCGTAGCTTATCGTTGCTTTCAGAGTTGCTGCTGGTAGAACATTTCGTTTAATAATCTCCCCCGAAACCTGACAACTTGATCAGGAAAACATTTTCAAAACTAAAAACAGTAGTTTTGACTATTGACAGTATAGTAGTTAATAGTTTTGAGTATAGTAGTAAATAGTTTTGAGTATTGACAGGGAGAACTTCTCCCTGTCTTGTACTAGATGTTGCAGAGGCTTTCAGGAACTCACACTTGCCAGTGGAAGACAACTTCCCTGGGCAAATATTTTCCTGAAAAAACCTTTTGTTTTGCATCATCCTCCAACAGTTTGGTGCCTACAGAGTCTTGGTAAACCTAGTAAAACATGAATGAATGTACTTACTTGTTTTAGGGTCGCCGCTCCCTGGGGCATGGAATATCTGGGGTTAGCCAGATCCCTTGAAAACATTTACATTTGGGAAGTTTATGGTTAAACAGTTTATTCTGTTTCAGTGGAAAACTAAGCATCAGTTTCTGTAATTGCAGGTAAGTAATAGAGAAACTATATGATAAGACATCTCTTGCTTTAGCTTGATTTCAAGGTGGTTTCTGCTTCCTCTTCCAGTAACACATTCATGTTAATTCCCAGGATGGTTCATACAGCTGCTTGGAGCAGGGGTCTAGTTCTTTTTTTTGTAATCCAGCTTCTTAGATTTTTATTTCCTCATAGAGGTGAGAGACTTATATTATTGTCCTTATGTTCCTCTTTCTCTTGCTGACAAAGGTTCAGCAAGTCTTACTCAAGGGTACTTGGGATGCCCTTGGGTATGGAATGGGTCTGCTTGGACGTAACAGTTCTTTTATTATAAATAAATCTGTTCATACAGTGCAAAGACGCCTCTTTTTACAGACACAGTAGATTATAAATTGACTTTTTATAATTTATATTTAAAACAAACTATTCATTATGCCATGATAAACAAGAATAGTGAAGGCAGATCATTAGTAATTCTTTATAGTGGCAACTTTATGGTAAGTAAGTAAGTGCATTTTGAGGTCAGGTACTGAAGCCGCTTATACATAGGTGTTTCCAGAGCTGGTAGGATCTGTGACATAACACTTTTTCTTTTCAGATTGGAAGAAAGACATGACAACCTCTTGGAGTTCACATGGATGTTTATTTTCTTCAAAATGAAGTATTCTGATTTGCCATTCAAGCTGTGATTGAGATCTGCCTCACAAGCAGAAAAAAAAAGGGGGAAGAGGGGAATATTTGAATATTCATGAATCGAAAGGCATCATAGGGATTCAGTGTTGTGTCAAAACAGAAGTATGTCGAATATTCTATTTGTTTAATTGCCAGATAAATTTCTCAGGAAGCTAAATGAGTCTAATTACAAAAAAAAAAAAAAACTTTCCATAAAGAGCTTTAGCGATCTGCCATTCCTGCCTGAGGAGGATGAGTCCAAAGTAAATAAAATTTTGTGATGCCAAAGCTTTCTACTGAATTAAGTTCTAAAATTAAGTCTTTGTATTTTATATCAGTACTGTTATTTATTCACTTAAATGGCATCATGGATTTGCAAAAGATTTTACAGGCAAGATTTTGTTGAAATGAAGCTTGAGGCTTGATACACATTTTAAGACAGGAAATAGAAAAACATAAAAGAAAGAAAGAAACAAACCCCTCCCATAAAACTATTTGCTAAAGTACAAAAATCTATGTAGCAGATAGGAGGAGAGAAAAAAAAATCAGTAGACAAAATTTCATTTTTTCAAAGCTGGACTTTGGGTGGGTGACTAGAAAAAGTTGTTTTTTTACAGAAAAAAAAATCTCTAAATATCCACAGGTTCTTTGACTCTGACCCGCATCTTACCTGCAGTGCGCTGCCTCTGGCAGCAGAGTCCTCCAGCTCTGCGCACTGGGGAGTTGATTCTGTCCCAGTTCAGAGGCAAGAAGAAAACCTAGTGAGTAGTTACTGTGGTTTCCTACAGCAACTATTGGCTCTATAGAGGCACTGAGGTAATGATCCAGCACAACTCTTCTTTAAAACTGTGAGATTTGCTAGAATAACAGAGAGTGATGGTGCTGTGTAGCCACAGGCTTACTAGCGTAAAACATGGTGGCTTAAAAAAATGAGAGAGGTGGAAGGAAATACTCTTTTTGTATAACTAGCCAAGATTATACTCAGCTATTGTCATACCCCTAAATTATTCTGTGTAGTTGCACCGGAAGTATCTGTTGGTAGTATGGGATTCGGTAATGAGTTGTGCATTCACCAGTACCTACACAGATGCTCTGAGCTGTGAATCATGTTTTAAGCTGTGGTATGTGATGCCCATGGTGTGCACAGGCTCCTGAATGCCTTCATTCATGCCCATCTGTTAGGATGGCAACGTGCCCACATACAAGAGCATTGGCCTCTTTTCTGAGAAGCTCAACGCCAGGCTGCGAGGAGCTGGATGGTGAGCTCGTCTAACACTGCAAGCAACATCTCCCTTGTGGGAAATCCCAGCTCGGAATTGGTGCTGGAGCACTGATAGGTCACCCGATGTGGTGGGATATCCTGGAGGAACATTCTATTTTTATTAAAAAAACCCTGTCCAAACTTGGCAGCGGAAAGTAGGATGCCCATGTCAGGGGCCCAGCGGGATGCGGCAAGGCCGAGCTGCGTCGGAGGCGGGCGCGAAAGGCGGAAGGATCCCTGGGAGTCTGATGGCTCCTTCTGGCTCCTGCTGCTGCTTAATTGCCTAGAGACAGCCCAAGGCAGCTCCGGCAGGGCAGCGAGGGCAGCTGCTGCTGCTGGGCCGTGGCACAGCTCAGATAGATCCCAGCGCACTTGCTCAGAGAGGCCTCTTAATGGAATTAGCCCAAAGGACATTATCTTAAATAGCAATGAACAGACTGCGTAACAACCTGCACCGAAATGTGCAAAACACTTGCAGCAAATTCTAAAATCATATAAGAAAGCATATGTAGTTTTGTTCTAGGATTAATAAAGCTTTATAACTGGCCTCAATTTTAAGGCAAATTTGATTATTTGATCTTTTTTTTTTTTTTAAAGAAATAATAGTGTCTTGTCACCTTTGCCTAACGTGGATGAATTTCAGCTCAAATCCAAAACCAGGGATGGACTTGCTGATGCTTAAGTTCTAAGTTGTGGGTCTCATTTCCTCATATCTAACAGGGGTAGCTGAGGGCAACAATAAAAACTATTCATAGGTGAACACTTCTGGGGTTTTTTTGAGATAAAATTCTGCTCAAAATTTTGAATATTTAGGCTTAGGATTTGAAGCACTATCAATTCCATGTTTTCTAAAAAACATTTGTTTGTGGGATCTTCTTTTCCACATCTGATTTTTTGAGCCATTATAGTATGTACATTCTCTCACAACATGAAGGATAGAATTTTGCTGATTAAACAGGAAAATGAGATTTTGATATCTACATTTGATTTTTATGGTTTAAGAATTGAAGTAAGAAAGAAGTTGTCTTAAATACATTATATGATTGTGAGAGTTGGCTAGAGAGTGTTTTGCTCAGTCCTCCTAAGGTAGGTTATTAATGGACATAAAGCAAAGCTACTTTTCTAAAATAACTCCCTAAGTACCTTGCTGGTTTGTGGGGGCGTGTATTTGAAAGCTTTCAGGTGGAGTTTCTGTCCAACTAACTTAAGTTCTGAACTTCTTCAAGGCTGTCAAAGGCACCTGCTCTTTTCTATGGAATTAGGCATTAGATTTAGTAGGCATCTAAAATTTAGGCGAAAACGTACGTCCAATTTAGGCATCAAGTCCCATAAATGCACTTTGGGGAACTGCACAGTATGAATTAAAATACTTTCCTCCGGATCTGTGGGAAAAGAATATTTTTTGCTAAAGAATCTTTTCCAAAATTATTGTCTTATGACTTGTACTGTAGCGTTGATCTGAGAACCAAAAGAAGTTTGAATTAGTGTTCTGAACACTGAATTAGTGTTCACTATTAACATAATAGAAGTCTGATAAAGAAGCTTTTTCTCTTAAGAAAACTTAATATATGGTATTTTTCTTTTAAGAAAATATTGTAATGAAGCCATTAAACTCATGTATTTGCTCTTTTTATTTGTGAGTACTATGTCTGTTCTGCTTTTGAATATTAAATTGTTCAATGCTAGTTCTGTTTGCACTCCCTAAGTACCTTTCTGGTTTGTGGGGGCGTGTATTTGAAAGCTTTCAGGTGGAGTTTCTGTCCAACTAACTTAAGTTCTGCACTTCTTCAAGGCTGCCAAAGACACCTGCTCTTTTCTATGGAATTAGGCATTAGTAGGGCTGATTTAGTAGGCATCTAAAATTTAGGTGAAAATGTACGTCCAATTTCGGCATATCAAGTCCCATCAATGCACTTTGGGGAACTGCACAGTATGAATTAAAATACTTTCCTCCAGATCTGTGGGAAAACAATGTTTCTTGCAAAAGAATCTTTTCCAAAATTAACTGTCTTATGACCTGTACTGTAAAGTTGATCTGAGAACCAAAAGAAGTTTGAATTAGTGTTCTGAACACTGAATTAGTGTTCACTATTAACATAATACAAGTCTGATAAAGAAGCTTTTTCTCTTAAGAAAACTTAATATATGGTATTTTTCTTTTAAGAAAATATTGTAATGAAGCCATTAAACTCATGTATTTGCTCTTTTTATTTGTGAGTACTATGTCTGTTCTGCTTTTGAATATTAAATTGTTCAAGGCTAGTTCTGTTTGCACCATTATTGCACCTGTCGTGCTAACAAAAACACTACTATGTGTGAGCTGCCTGAGTGATTTTAGCTATTGTTTTTAGACAGCAAGTGTATCTGTTCTTCACGTCAGCTGAATAACTGAGCTGCTGAATGCTGTGTCAGCATGCTGAGTCTCCCTTCCATGTCTCTAATTCACCAGCTCTGAGCATCCTTGACCTTAGAAAGTCCTTCCGTCTGACTACAAGCAATAGTGTGACTACTGACTGGGACAACATGTTGGCAAGCGTAATAATAGCTCGAAACACTGTGAGGTTAAAAGCAAACATCTAAATGCATTTGTCCAAATGACAAAAAATGAGCCACAATTTATGAAGTCTCACGCTCACCTGCAGTAATTGGTAGAGGAACAGGCACTTTCGGACTTTTGCTTTTTGTTTCTGATTTTCTTTTCCTCAAATCTTCCTTCCTTCCTTCCTTCCTTCCTTCCTTCCTTCCTTCCTTCCTTCCTTCCTTCCTTCCTTCCTTCCTTCCTTCCTTCCTTCCTTCCTTCCTTCCTTTCCTTCTTTTTCTTTCCTTCTTTCAAAACAGAAACTGGTGTCTAAATTTAAGTAGACTGCAGGAACTGGGAAAATAGGGCATCAGATTTTCTAATGTGTAGTAACAAGTTTTGTGACATCCATCCTCAAATTTATAAGGATTTTTCATGAGATTTAGACTGCTGTATTGGTCTAATGGATTATAAAAGCAAAAGAGGGAAAACTAATTATTGTCATGATTTTGGTGACCAGAGTTGTCATTTAGAGTTACAGAGGGATTCTCTTGTTCCACTGACAGCAGCCTGGCTATTTGGGTGAATTCTGTGCTCCTCCTATGCTCCTAGTTTAGAGCTAGCCAACACATGATGCACATGATACATTGCTTTAAGGAAGACTTACCTCTGGGAAGAACAGTGGAGAATGGGAGTTTTGGTAACCAGAAAGAGGTTGATATGAAATAAAACAAGACATCTCTGCTTTATTTTTTTCTTAGCTATAGAGAAAATGGACTTTGACCAGACACGAGCTCTTTGTAGGAATGTTATTCCACTAAGTTGAAAAGCTCTCTCATGAAAGACATGGCTTTTGGTGCACTGAGCTTCCAGGAGAATGCTTCTCTAGATCCTCGGCTCCAGGTCACTAAAGATTATTCTGTTTAAAACATTTGCCACTAAAACGTCAAACCATTAATAACAGAAGCAAGCAAATCATATACCACCTGTGCTTTTACTGCGATTATGAAAGACTTAATGCTGACAAAAGCTTAGAGAGAGCATGCAGCTGGACAGCCCAGTGAGCCTTGGTCCGTATCAGACCATGTGTAAGTTGCAGGTGAAGAGCTGGAAATGGATGCTGGCAATTTGGGAGGGCATTGCAACTAATCTCCATCATTTAAATATAGGAAGAGGTTTTCCAAAAGACCGAAAAGAAAGTCAGATTTGGCTTGAGTCATTGGCAACTTCCAATAAAATTGCCCAATGGGAGAAGAACTGGTTAAAAAGTATCTGTATTGAAATGGGGAAATGAGAATGGTTTTCACAGCAGAAGGTCTCTGCAGTCTTCATAGCGAGCTGCCAGCTCACTCCATGCTGCATATGTAGTGGGGTTTTCTTGGTTGATCATTAGGCGAATGCCTCAGCTGCTTGTACAAATGGTTCTGAGTAAATCAATGAGATTTTCTAAACACCAGCAGTTAATATTTCAACAGGCAATTGCAGAAAGAATTGCTATGTCAGGCTTCATGGCTGAGAGCTACTGTGCTTTTTGAGAAAATTCTGTGCCTGGAAAGTTTTTAGACCACCTCATTTCAATCCTCTGAAAAAAAGTTGGTTTAAAATCAACTTTGAAATGTTCCAGAGTCACTGCATGCCTCTCTTTTTGATAGTGCTTTTATAGTTTGGCAGAATTAAACATGAAACAAGGATGGTTTCTACCCCCCTGGCAAACCTCAGGAGGAGGGTTCTTCAGCTCTTGTAATGTGTAAAACTGTGTATTAGGATATTAGGTCATTACTGTAATTTAGGTCTTTCTGAGATACTTCTTGATGGATGCTGGATTTACAGAAACATGTTCACAGATGCATGGATTTATTGTTGACCTTTGAGAGGAAAGTGGGCTTTAGGGCATGCAGTTCCCTTCGCTTTGTGCAGCATTTTTCAAATTCCCAGAAAAAGTCTGCTTTGCAACATCTTCAGTCCAACAGCAGTAAAAGAAAACAAACAAACAAACAAAAAAACACAAAATTTTGCACTGTGGTTTGACTTTTGGCAGCATATCTTTTGAAGAAATAGCTTGATTCTGCTGGAAAAGGTATGCCAGAGAAGCACAGAAGTTTCTTTTAGCTCTCTCTCTTTCTCAACACACACGTCTGCCATCTTTGCCCCCACTTTCCTAAATACATCTATGTCACCCAAAGGACATAGTCCTGGGCTTCTGGCCAGTATCCTGTGCTTGAATTCCCACACAGAAAAGCATTTACCTAGGAAAATAATATGTGGCAGCTGGTAGGCACAATACTACCTTTACTGCCAGAATGCAGTGATTCTAAATGAAGCCAAGTGGCAGATGGCCTAAAATGTTTCAGTGCTTTCTTTCTCTAGACCAGGATTACCCAATTAATTTGGACTGTGGCAGGCTGGTTTATTTTAGCAGGTCCCCCTTCAAAGATAGGACGCATGTGATCGCCGTGGTGCTGCTGGGCCTGTCAGGATCTGCAGGGAAAGGTGGAATCGCCGCTGGGCGGCAGGTCCTGGTGGACCAGGCAAGGGGGGAGGAACATGGGGCACCAGAGACACCTGCTGGTGGGGGCAGGTCACATGTGTTCATGGCTCAGATTGTGACTGGAGTCCGCCATCTGCGTAGCCCTCTTTTACATGAAGGGTGACATTCTGCTTGCCAAAGGTGCTTTTATGTGAATGACACCCGCAGAGGTTGTTTTATGTTACTGTTTGCTGAGTGTTGTCCTTAGGTGCAGTACCCAGTGGGTATAGACACAGGCCTTCCAGTTCATAAAAAGTTCTAGAACAGTCTTATCCCGATACTGCAGTTTGGAGGCAGGGAAGAAGATAGAGACAGGGATGAGGATTCAATCTCAAAGTGGAACAGATCTTTTTGCCCATCTCTCCAGTGCTTAAATTGAAAGCTTTCCTGTAAGTGTTCAAATGATATGGGGGAAGAATGGAGGAGAACAAGAAGTGTCTTGCATACACAAAAATAAGTTAAAAGCATAGATTTTAGCTGAAAGATGGCTACGGCAGGAGTGAAAGGAGAATACCAATGAGCAATCTCAGGAGGAATCTCAGACAGCAGACTGGGTTATGTGTTATGGCCTTGATAGTGAGAAAGGAAAACCTGAATTTAAAATACTTGAGAGGAAAGCAGCAAAGTGTCTGGGAGAAGGGAGGCAAGGCTGGAGCAATGAGGAAAGAGAAGATACATTTCATGGGGTCTAGAAGAATGGGTAGTAGAGAGAATTCAGCCAGTAGCAGCTTTCTGTTGCTGAGATCAGTAAAACCCAAAAGAATAAACAAATTGTTGGTTCAGCAAGTGCTGATGCATAGGCAGAATCAGTGTAGCTTAGTGAGTATATATGGGATGCAACAGGGAAGAACCAGAAGTTACATCAAGACTTGGGGGGTTTTGACAGAGAGTGGCATCTTTACTGTGACAGACTGGTTGTGAGAGACAAATGAGCAGCTCCATTTTAGGTTTATTAGACAGAGTGACTTTGAAGTGTAACTTAGTAAATACAGTCCACGAAACCAGAATTAGGCCAGCTGCATATTATTGGAGTAGCTTAAGGAAAATGTCCTCGTCTGTTCTCTCATCTTCTCTGGGTACATGTTTTCCCTTGGTTGAGAAAAGTCAGTAGAATTGCATTTAAAGGTGTTGTCACTTCACAGTCTGTCACAGGGCTTTTGCCAGCTCCCTTCAAAAGGAGCTGGTGCTGAAAACTGTGCCAGCTGGTTCATCTGATCATCCAGTCACTTTACTAGAAAATCTAAATATTCAGCAGTACGAATTGAAATATGTCTGCTGTTCTGTTTTGTAATTATTCTGCGCTTGTATGAAGAACTACTTTCACATTAAAGCAGTACTGAAGCTCTCTCTATCTTTCTGTTCTATAGGTTGTCATTTTGTATTTTGAGCCAAGCGTATTTCGCTGTGTTCTCCTAAGATGGGTTCGTCTTCTGGGCTTTGCTACTGTTTATGGAACTGTGACGCTCAAGCTGCACAGGTATTTCACATATTATTAATTTCCATCTCTGTGGGAGTGTGTACAATCTGTGTGGGTACTCAGCAGCAAGAGCTGCAAATATTATCGTAAACAATAGTCTTTTCTGATTTCTAAAAACAGTGTTTATTTTTTCTCACTGTTCTTGGTGAAATTAGTTGCCCCAGTAGAGGACTATAAATGCAGAGTATTAATAGTAATGGCTGCTCAAGGAGACTATGTGTCAGAAGTGTTGAACTGGAGCTCCAGGGTTTAAGAAAGAATTTATACATCAGGTCTAAAATTGTGCAAAAAGTTTCATTTCACAGCAGGGGAGTGTATTTTACTTGAATATAAAAGAATGTATAATATCTTAGCTTGCCCTGTAAAGTGTCCATAGAGATTTTTTTCTTAAAGTGTTCAGGTACAGTGATGGTGGTTGAAATAGATCACACAATAGTATATATACTTACTTTGTGTTCTTCTAAGTCAAGGGCTGCTTTCTTCAGGCACTGACAGCAGATAGGCTACACAGTCATGAACATCAGCTCCTGCCAGCAAAAATGTGTGGGAAATTCTGGGTTATGCTGGGGGAAGTTCCCCTGCGTTGGCAGCACATTCAAAAAAGATTCAGAAACCAAGATTCAGAGACCTATCTTCAAATCCCACCCCTGCAGTTTAATAAATTCAAGCCTTTTCTGGGCATGCTGGATAAAGTCTTGCTTTTTCCCTTAGTGAAGTGAGTAAAGGAGGGAGGGAAGTGCTTCTCCTCCTCACTTGGCATTCATTAGACCATATCTACAATACTGTTGGATCAAGTTTTGGACCCACCAAGACACAGTGAACTCAAAGGATTTCGGCCACAAGGTGCTTGGGGGACAGAGCGCTTGCCCTGCAAGGACAGTCTGAGAGAACAAGGAGGCTTGTTCAACCTCAGGAAGAGAGAACTTGAGGAGAACTCAGCTGTTGCCATCCAAAATCTGCAAGTTGGCTACTGAGAAGTCAGAGCCTGGCTCTTTACAGCAGTATATATTGGGACAGCAAAAGACAATGATCATGAATTGAAAAGACAGATTTCAACTTTATATATGGAGAACATTTTCGCTAAGAGGGGAATGAAGCAGTGGAACTGGTTGCCCATTAGGTTGAGAAACTCTGTGTTTGAAAGTTTTCGACTATCTGGATAAAATCTTGAGCAACTGGGTCTGAATTCAGTGCTAGCCCTGATTTGAGCATTAGATGACCTTCTATGGACATTTCCAACCTAATTAATTCTAAATTTCTATGTAACATACTGGGAGAAAAAAATACTATTTCATATATTAATATGGAATTACTTTCTCTCAGAATCTTACTTTTCCACTGGGATTTTATGACCAGTCTTTCCTACATGTGTGACATTGCAGGCTTTTTTAGTTTGAAATATTTCACATGGGGTGTTTGTCTTGCAAAAGACTGAGTCAAAATAGATATATGTTTTATTTGAAACGATTTTGTTAATTCAGAATAATATGAGGTTCATAGAAAAATGGTAGGAATTTTTGGCGGATCGAATTTAGTCCCCAGTCATTAGAGCATTGAGGAATGGTTCATTGCATGCACTGCAAATACTCATGACAAACATTGATACCTCCTGCAGGTGGTTTGACACTTTACTGGGGGGAAGAGTTGGTGTCAGTAAGGACCTGGTGATTTTGTTTAAGGAGGAATACCAGTATGTTGTAGAAGAAGCTATTAATGATAACCAGAAAGTGCAAAGCTGTATTTCTCAGCAAATGAGGTGCTTCAAACAGCGCTGAGGCATAAAGGTTACCCAAAGCCAGTAGGAGGCAAGAAGTGACTCAGCTAAAGAAACAGGGAGACAAGAGTAGGCTGGAGACTCTCCAAATGACCAAGCCCGATCTGATCAGGTGCTCTAAGAGAAGATGAGAGCGATACAAATATCCATAACGTGCTTGTTGGGTCTACTGTGGAAAAGATGGTAGAATGAAGAGCATCAAACAACATGGTAAAAGTTGTACCGGATCATCTTGACTCAAGGTCATCTCGCCCGGTAGCCTGTCTTCCCAACCATGCTCCTTTCCAAAGTGAGAAGGAGAGCCTGGCACAGATGTACAGTGAGTGTAACAAGTTGTAGTCCCTCCTGCGGATCCTCCAGAACTTGCACTGAGATTCTGGCTGCACACTTCTCCTCACCCTTTTAAGCTTTATACCCCCATTCAAGGCCTTGCTGTGTTGCAGGACCTTCTCACACCAGATGGCCCTGGTCGCTGTGTGGCCCTGCTCTTTGGGCAGGGCTGCTCTGCTCAAGTCTCTGTCTTTGTGTTTGCTTTGTTTCTGTTTTATTTTTTGATTTTGGACACTTTTATTTTAACATTCCTTCATTTATTTCACTTGTTGTCCCCTGAAAACTTTTAATGTCTCCATGGTTTGCTTTCAGCTTCCCACTTCCCAGAGAGAGCTTTGAGATTTCACTAGGGTCAGGCAGCAGAGAGAAATCTGTAAAGTAGCCGCGAGCAGATGCTTAAGGAAGAGCAAAAGAACAAGAAAGGCATATACTGACACGTTCAACCCATCCTAGACAATTTCTAAAGTGCCTCATCTTAAATCACCTCTTTCTTGTTCATTGTGCATTTTAAAAATAATAATACAATGTTTACAGGAGTGGGGGAGAAAGGAAGTGAGCTTAATTTAAGAAATTTTACTGTAGAGCTGTGAACATAGGACTCAGCAGTCACATCAACAATGAATTTCTAAATTATCTCAATAAAGGATATTTCAAATTCAGCTTTTTGGGTTTAAAAGAGCTGCTGATATTGCATCTTTCAGTGTATTTCTCTGACTGAAGACTCTGCCTTTTTGAGCTCTCTATTTTAAAAAAGCAGGTTATCTCCTCATTTTTAATATTTTGTGAACTTCTATCATCTTAGTTACAGGATTAATACAGAATTCTTGGTTTGGGATTAAAGCAGAAGAATGGAGGATAACTATACACTATAAATATATATATGTATACACACATATATACATACATAGGAGAGCTTACCTATGTTTTATCTGAGTAATTACAGACTGTCCTTTCCTGGGATCTCTAATTCAAGGCAACCTCTGTTTCTTTCAGTACTAAAACAGAAAAGGAGAGCGGGGAAGAGAAGCAGGGGAGAAGAGGGTGGAGATTGTAATGTTTCGGGTATGGAAAACAAGACCCTGATACACAATAGCTTTTCTACAAGTGGTGTTGGTCAATTTGGGAGGCTACTTGGTAGGGAAGGGGACAAGGATACATTAAGCCTGTGAGGCAATTCTGCACTTCATTTAGACGTTGTGCTAAGATTACATTGCTGCGTTTTACCATCTGGTATAGTGTAACGCTTTCATGCCATCTTTCATGCAAGTCACTGGTCCTTCCTACAGATCTCTGTAGGTGCTAAAGAAATTGGAAGCGGGAGAGATACAACAGTCTGAGTAGTGTGGAGCACAGCGTGGGGAGTACCCATGCAGCATGGCTCATATCCTAAAGAAAAGGAGATTCATGCTAGCAGAGAAACAAAAATGATGTCATTCTGTTTCTTGAAGCACGTGGGAGGAGGTGTATGTTGACTGTGAGAAAAGGAAAGAAGAGGAGAAGGACACACGGTGTAACCTCCTGTCATAATCAGGGGTGGTGGGAAAGAATATAAAGATGATTCTACCTAGAGGTGGCTGGTAGGGACTTGGTGCAGAGAGCTAGAGAAAGTACCATTGCTGGAGCCTGTACAGCAAAAGGGGAAATAAACTGAGGCAGAATGGCCTAGGAAATAGTGGCATAGGCATGGAAAGGTTTTTGAATATTTTTTTCTGGTGCTGAAAAAGATTTAAAGGAAGGCCTGTGGCCTCTGAGATCATTGTTCATGTCAGAAGAAGCTGTGTAAACTCTTAAAAATCTTGGGTGCAATTGTGCCGAGGAACTGTGGCTGACTGGCAGTTGCGAAGCAATTCTCTTTCATGTCTGAATGTCTCTGGAACCTACCTGCCTACTTTGGAGATGAAGCGGGAAAGATAAAGAGCTAGTGACTCCCACCAGCTTGTGACGTTTGTAATTTGGTAATGATGACTGCTTCCATTCTTTCTTACCTGGACGGTGTATGTTACCCCTAAATACCTTCTGTGGAGATAAGTGGAACTACTTTTTATTTCTCCTGCCCTCTGGGAATGAAGACTTCCTTTAAAAGCCTCCTAATTCTGGTCACTTATTTGAGAACATCTGGTCTTATTTCCCTCCAAGGCCAGTACAGGGAAGGACATGGTGCTCCAGTGATGGAAGAGATGCTTCTCTCCCTGCACTGATAAAGCACTGAGGGGAGTCCCCAGCAGCTAGAAGTATTGCTTAGGTGATTTACTGAAGTGCCTTAAGCTTAGATGGGACAAAAAAAAATGTGAAAACCACAGAACAAAGAATCCAAAGTCTTTGAATCAGGAAACCATTGGAAGATAGCTGAGGTTCTGCTTGCAACCTTGTTTTTTTGAAGGGTTTTTTACAGGACCTATCAAGATACCAAGTAGCTCCTAGAGACCAGCTAGGAACATTCTCCTTAAAAGGTTCCTAGATCAGATTCTCTGTTTTATCCACAGTTTGTGTAAGGGGTTACCACTGCCCAGCTGGTTATTCCCAGCTCTGCCCTTCCCATAAAGGCAAACTGGTCTCTGCGCCTGCAGACTCTCAGAGTCTTTGTAAACTTTTGAGTCATTTCTGAGGCTCTTCATTCTGTTTTGTTCTCAGTGGATCCAAAAGCAGCCTAAATAAGGCAGCAGAGTTCACTATCATAATCCCATGGTCAATAGTTCACTGCTCAAAGTGCCAAGAGATCATAGTCCCATAGTCCCATATGCTGTATATGTTTCCTTAAACGGGGAGTGCTGCAAAGGCAGCAAGGATACCAAGCAACAATGAGCATTTTAAGGCAGAGAATTCAGGAATAGTAGTAGGCACAGGCAGCCTTGCACACATTAGAAATTGCTGACTTCAGGATGAGAAGGTGGGATTCCCATAGGGGAAGGCAAGGAGGCTGGGGACAAGGAGGAGCGTTGGGGAAGATGACAAGCAGGGAAGACAGGAAGAAATTTGCAAAGCTACTTGTTGAATAAGCAAACACACTGACAGTCCTGAAAATATGGTGGGCCACGATCTGAGGCTGCAGACAGGTTCTCAGCCCAGCAACTGAGGCTGTCTCAGCTACAGGGGTGCTGGGTGAGATCACCCTACCTGCTGCTTTTCTGGTCTTGCAGCCTGAAATTTGTGTTGCAATGTAAGTGGCAAGTGGGATGTATGGATGACAGGATTACTGTGATCAGCATCAGCTGCAAGATAGCCACGTGACCTGACACTTTGACGTCCCCTTCAAACACCACCCGTCCTGAAACAAATTTGCTATGAACTCCTTGTGCTTTCGGAACAAGGTGTATTGTGGTACTCCATTACTAAGGACAAAGAAGTTTGTTGCATAGGCTGAGATCTTAAAGTGCCTCTAATTTGTTTTTACTTTTGTGTGTAGGCTTCATCTTCAAGGAATGAACTGTGTTTGCAGAGGGAACTCCCAGGCTAATTCCTGAAAACCCTCAGTCAAACCCTGTATTTGATTGAATTGTCATAGTAGAACCAAGACATTTATCCTGATATTTCCAATATTTGCTGTGGGAAGGGTAGCTGTAACTGCAAGGTTTTGTGATGTGTGTAGATGCCACTGACACAGTCCTCTGCTTTTTTAGTTTGTTTATTTTTAGGGTGTAAGAAAAAATACTCTTAGACAACAGTGTGTAGTAAATTCCATATAGCATTCCTTTATTCCACTCCTCATTTTGGTAGTTCTTCCAAATTAAATAACAGAATCACATTAAGTTTTATTGTGGCTTTTCCCCAGCAAAACTTGCATTATTAAAATCCTATTTAGCTCTTTTGTATCTGTGCCATTCTCAAGTAATAACTAGCCTTAACTAGGCAGTATAATGGTTCCATTTCATAATTCTAAATAAAATATCTACTTTCATATGTATAAACTAATATAACTGCTATAAAAAACTCAGTGCAGAGTTAATCTTGATGGAGCACAGTGTAGAAGTGGGACTAATAAACATTATCTTTAAGCAAAAAATCAGCATCATGTAAAATGCATAAGATTATTGAAGCGCTCTGATCCTGAAAATATTCTTTGTCCATATTCATATTAATATTTAATTTATACAAAAATATTGTAAATACAGCTGTACAGTTCCATGGAGTGCTTTTTTTCTCACATTAATATAGCACATATTCTGCTAGATCACAGCAGATTAGGTTTGGCTAGGAAAATTCCAAGAGAAGATAAAGAAAGTATCTGGTGCTTTAATATTAAATTATGTTGCTATGCTGATTAGAAAAAAAAAGACAAAGTTGGTGCATTAGAAGGGCTTCTGCAATGACCCACAGCTATCATGATACCTTTCAAATCTTGTTTCCTTTGACTACATGCAACAGCACCATGGCAGATAATGTGAGAAAGGATTGATTTTGCATATCAGATTACGTGATAGCAGAAGGTACAATATATCCTCCCAGAGACCTCCTCTACATACAGGGTCCCATCTGATAACTCAACTTTGAGCAGTTTCTTCCTCCCCGGTAGGCTTGCATGCAGTTGTGATACAAATAATGTACCTCCACAATCTTCCTCTCTAATTACATGGTATTTTGGGTAGGAAGGAATCAGTTGGTGAATCAAAGAATGTGAAGCCCAGCCACAGGCTGCAGGTTGTGAGGGAATCGTGGCGTGAAAGAGAAGCCAAGTACCGCACTGCAAGACATGATTTACAGACTCATCTGTGGAGGAGTATGAAGAGGGAGTTAAGTGTATGACTCACACTCCATGCAGAAGGGCTGATCACGGTTAAGTAGAAGAAAAGATTTACAGATCAGATACACTAATTGTCAGTTAGAAATCATGACTGAATGGGAGTGCTTCTGGTGGGCTCATGTGAAGGGTCAGTAGTAGGCCTGATGATACTATTTAGTGTCAACAGTGAAGAAGGACCAATATGAAATGATTACTCATAAAATGTATGAATGATGCAAAGCCGGGTGCAGTACTAAGTTTTTCCTGCAGAAAAGTAACATTTTTTTGCTTGATAACTTGAACTTAGTCAAACAGGAATGCTTGAATACAGTCAAAAACAAGGTGTTAGGGACTAATTAAAGAGAACATTCAAACAAAATTGAAAGGAATGGGTGTTTTAAAGATTACCAGCAGGGAATTGATTTCACAGTAGGAGAAGATGTGTTTGAGACTAATACAATTGTATTATGTCATATTTGTGAGATGCGTATTTTAAAGGAGTTGTGAAATAGAACAAAATGGTACAGAAATTATTTGAGAGCTGGGTTGAGTGCTGATATTGTGAAAGCTAGTCCAGTTTTTAGATCAATGAGAAGACTGAGAAGTGACATCTTGCATGGTATATAATCAAGCAGCAAGAAAATACTAGACATGAAAGACTTTTTAATCTGGTGGACAGAGGCTTAGTAAGAGCTGGTAGTTGGAAGCCAAAGCCAAAGAAATTCAAATGAGCCATCTGGCATAGATTCTTCTCAGTGAGGGTGCTTAGCCACTGAAACCCCCCAGGAAACAAGTGGGATAATCTTTGTGCTGCTTTTAGATCAAGACTGAATTGCCCCTTGGAAGATATGCTTTAGCTAAGTAACTACTACTTTGCTGGAGTTTTTATAGAAAAAAAAAAATATGGTCTCTGTTATACCCTGGATCAAACCATCTAATTTAGTGTTGTAGTCCTATGTTTGGCCTTAATTTTTACAGACTTATGCAATAGAAATGATAGCATCCATAGTAGTATTGGTCAGTTGACCCATGTTCGTGCACTGAAATGACATATTTCTGTTGTGCTGTTGAATGAGTTAGACCTGTTACTTTGAAGCTGGTCCTGATCACTTATATTACTGTAAATCTTTAATGCTGGGAAAACTGACACCTGGTCCAAATATTCTCATATATTGGTTGTTCTTTTTTGGATTATCTGGAAGGCCAGAAATTACTGTTATTTTCTTGGGAAAGTACGGATCTCTCTGACTTGTGGTAACCAACCATTAGTGACATAAAGTTCTGTGTTGACACACCTGGATGTCGTGACTATAACGATGGAGTTTATAGTTCATCAGCTGAGCCATGCACCTGACTGACAAGTCAACTGTTGGCACTCTAATTGCAAAGCAAAAAGAGTAGGACTGACTTCAATAAACCTATTTGACTTTCCAATAAGGGTTTGTTAAGCAAGCACACAAAATTTATGGCTATTCAGCTGATGGATGGTAAATCATGTAACTATGGTAAGTAAATCTCTCAAGGGGATGTAACTATGCTTTACACTTCCCAGTGATAGGGCTCAGTAGCAGTTGATCAGTTTGGCCATTGGTGAGTTGTCCTTGCAAACACTTATTTGAGAGATAGCCTGGGGACTATAAGAATATTGCATGCAGTGAATTAGATTCATGGTCTGAACTGGAAAGGCCAGTTGCTGCCTTGGCTGCTAGAAGTTCCAGGAATACAGAAACATCAGATCCTGAACAGAGTGCCACTATTTATTAACTCAGTTTCAATTAACAAACTGTTGCTTTTGAAGCAGTAATCTGTAATACATTTGATTAAGAACTACCACAAATTATTTGGTTTAATAGTTAAAAGTCTTTTGCTATTCCAGATTATATTAGAGTGTGAGGCACTGGAAGGTTTTACATGACTTGTTGTGTTGTTTTGAAATCCCAGAGACATGGGGAGCCTGATGAATTTGGGTTTCTTAACTTGAGACTTACATCTCTGATTGGTGTCACACACACCTTTGCCCATCATCATGATTAGCTGTGTACACTTTAAGGAAGAACCTCTACTTGTACTCAGACCTAAAATACCTGTCCTTTTATATCCATCGGCCCCCTCTGACTCTGGCATCAATTTTTGCCAATGCAGCATGCTTGTTTTCAGTTTTCTGCTCTACAAAATATCAGGCAGTGGCAGCTGGGCTTTCACTAGTGCTGCCTTGTTGCTATATGTGGACCAGTGTCCGATTCTGATGCCTTTTTCATCATTGCTTTGACATGATTTCCTATTAGCCTGTTCAGTTGCAGCTGATGGGATCTGTCAGCTACCTGTCCAGAATGAAGCTTCGTTCCACCTGTGTTAATTCAGAGCTACTGAACAGGGGCCACTGGCACAAGGTGCTGGGCCACTTTCACCTTGGCTAATGTGAAAACAGATTTGGTGTGTGTGGCCAGCTTCTCAGCTGCAGAAACAGCACAACTGTCTCTCAGAAATAAGGCTAAAAATAAGCGTATGATATATTATTTTTCCAGATTTTACAAATGAATCCATGCCTTATTTTTTTAGGAGGCTTTCTATTCTTCTGCCTAACTTACCTCTGTAATTTTGACCTATGTGCCAAGCTTTTATAATTTTTTCCTGTACTCTTTATATTTCTTTTATAAAGTTGTATATTACATGTTGCATTTTATATTATTTTTATTCAACTTTGTATTTTCCAACTCTCCTATCAATACTTTCAGACCCTACATGACCTTCGTATATTTCTTCCACCATATTTCTTCAGTGCCTTGGAAATCACCCTCATTTGCTTTGAAAACACTCTGTCCAGTATTTGAAAGGGCTGGAATTGCACTGTCCCAGCTACCCCTTGTTAACATCCTTGATTACTTTATGCAGGATCTTTCTTCGGCAATAGGTCTGCCTTCCTTCTAAGACTAAACAGGCTTTTTTTATTTTAAATCTGATTAACATAGTCGAGCTCTGGAATTTGCTCCTCTTTCCTTTTTCAAATGCTTTGGAGAATGTGGCTGCAATGACCAAATCTCTGCCAGGTTTTAATTCAATTTGCAAGTCTTACTTCACTAGCTGAGAAAACGTCCTATATGTTGCCTCTGAGAATCACGTGGGTGGAAACTGTCAAACTCTTTTTAGCAGTGACAATAGATAGCTTCTGGTGAGCATCAGCCAACATTGGCCTAGAATCAATAAGACTATTTACAACCGTGAAAAAAGAAGCATTGGCCATTTTATCATTCGAACATACTAAAGTTTAGGTTTCTGCCATGACTTGTGTGTCCCATAACGTGTTGGTCTCTGTTCTTCTCTGTGGCTTAGTCTATTGTAACAAAACTTTGACAGGAACCTTCCTCAGAAATATCAGCTTGTGCTAAAAATATTTGTTTTCTGTGATGACCCCTGGGGGCTGCAAGCTGAACTAATAGACTCCTGCAGTTCTTCCTACTCTTTTTTTGAGAATGTCAGGATTGCTTGAGATGGGCCAAGACATTAGACATAATATCCTTATCACCATTCTATGTCTTTTTGTATCCGCCTCCCATTCTGGGGGGAAAACAGAGTGGTGTTGGGCACTGACTATTTATAATCCTCCATATTAACTTTGTTCTTGGGCTTGCTTTACTCTTGTGTGATTTATTTTTTCCCAGAACCTCTGGCTTTCATGAAAGATGCTTAGAGCTATTCCAATACCAAAACGACACTTTCATATATTAATAAACTTTGTGCTAACAAACCACCTTTGTAGTTTTGAGTGCAAAGTTGAGCATACCCAAGATAACCTGTATCTGCACCATGTGGGGACAGTGAGGCTGGGCTATGCCCTGGAGCACAGGGCAGCAATCAGAAGCTGACACTTGATTTTTCACCTACACAGTTCAGTGTCGTGAGGTACCTGAAAGCACTGGAACCCTTTCCTTGTCTTTGTCCTGCAGGGTTTTAATAGTTTGAGTATCAGTATGCCTTCTTTCACATTCTTGTTTTACCTGTAGAGGGACAGGGTTGCATCTTTTGTTAGTTTTTGTTTTCCTGTGGAAAGCCAGAATTCCCACTCCTTTGCCTTATCCTCAGATTAGCAAGTGCAGCTTGCTCTGCTTTAGCTGTCACTTTGTGCAAAACAGCATAAATTCCCAGAGTCATAAAATGACACATCATTTGGACTTGACTCCATTCTGTGTTCTGTAAGGATCTTCCTCAGTTGCTCCATTCCTTGCCTCTCCAAAGAAAGATACTGCTGATTGATACTGAGATGGACACCCAGAAGACATGCTTCCAGTCTTATAATGCTTACACACTTCTGTTGGTAGAAACTATAAATTGAGTTTTTTCCAATGAGTCATTTATGCATACATACATTTAACTTCCTTAAGGGTTATTTGCTCACTACTACTATTTTTTTTCACCGTCCGTGCTTTTTTCCCCAACGCATCATGGGAGGGCTCTGCCATGGCTGCACACTCCTGTCAGTCTTGAGTCTCTTCAAACACCAGCCCCATCTTGTGCCATCAGCTACACTGTGAGCAGCTCGTGTAGTTTTGGGGGCAGAATCCTACTTTGACCTCCATGGGCCTTTTGAGTCCAGCTGCTTTTTCTGAAAATATGTTGGATTTTCTACCCATCCCAAATTCTGTTTTGGTGATTTCTTTGCTAGCCAAATGCCGGTTGCACGTTGCAGTTAGCATTGCATGTCCTGCTGCAGTCCTTCCTGCTAAAGCTCCCTAAAGGTGCAATTCTGCATGGCTGGCAAGCACGTTCTTATGAAGACTTGTATAAGAGCTGGAATGCTATGTATCCATTAAACCTGCATTCTAGACAGAGTGCGTATGCTTTCTGGAACAACAACAGCAGCATCATAATGGAGTCTGCTGTGGGACTTTTTATAAGAAAAATAGGTAGAATTCATAAAGAAAAGCAGAGAACTTAGTAGCTGTTTTCTGCACCTTGTTACTGAAAGGATAGGGATTATAATAAAGCCACTGTTAAATTCATCTTTGCAAACCCAAACACTGCTAGTTCTTCCAAATCCCAAAAGTGTTTCCTGTGTTGGCTTTTCAGCCTTTTCAAAGACTATAAAAGAGTCTTTTGAAGAGCATAATTGAGTGACCTGAAGAATATCTAAAATCAACCTTGGGAGACAGATTTTGCAGCTTGCATCTTAGAAGGAGATGGAGATGTAAGCTGAGGTATTTTCAAGCTTGTTGCAGCTGGGATGCAGTTCTAGCACGGGCAGATGTATGAAGAGCTGGCCCCATGCCCTGTCCTGGAACGCCTCGGCTCTGTAATCATGTATCTGCATTACCATGCAAAGTCCGAATCAGCAATGCCATTTTCAAGACTTGTCAGCTAGAATACAGAAACCAAATGATGCATCCCAAGACTATTTTAAAAATAAATATTATCTATAATTAACATCAGAGATACTCTGTTCCCTTTTGTCTCTATGTTCAGTCAGACTGTATTGATTTGTTTTATTGCCTTTTTTATGCTATGTGAAAATCCATTTGCTATATGCAGGAGTCCAAGTCATGTTCCTGTGTGATTAGCTCTTGTTCCATGGATCTTGCCACATCTGAACTTGGATCAAGGTCCAACTATTAATAAGCCTCTTAGCCATCTCCCCCTTTTTTCCTGTTTGTTTTCTTTGGATTACTCGTTGTGAAACAGGGCCATTGCTGGTGCATTTCTTAGCATTGTTTAATGTCTGTCTGATTAGAATATTTCTATTTAAGCAACTTCTCTTGTTAAATGAATTGCAGCTAGCAAAATTTTACTGATGTGTATGTCACCTCAAAGCTGGCACTACTCCTGAGAACTTCATCCTTGCAGTTTTTTCCTGAGCCTCCACCATTCTGTGTTTTTCTCTCATGTTGTTCAGTCTCTTGTGCTGTTGGTAGGGTCTCACTGCTGTATGTGTGTGATTACCTGGGTGTTCAAGGAGGTTACTTTACATTTGATTTCAGATAAAAATCTGAATATGCTCTATCCTTAGCAAGAAAATTTTCTTCTTTCTTCCTAAAAATTCATTTATTCAGATTAACTGTCCTGTGTCTTTAGAATGGCCAAATGATTTTAATTCAGTTTATATTGGAAAAGACACACGATATCACTATTTCTCTAGATCAGCTTAGAATCCTTCAAAATTTGTGGCACTTTGAGTCTTCATTGAACATTGTGGAATAATTTCATAGAACAAGTTATACAAAATAATTTCCAACACAACAGCTAAGGCCTATTAAGATTTAAGGCCTGAATATAAAGCTTGTTGCACAAAAATTACTACAGAAATTTTAATGGCTACTGTGTTTCTTCCATCTGTCTGTCTGTCTATCTATCTATCTATCTGTATACCGACTGCACAAGTATTACAAGATCACAGAATAATTAGGGCTGGAGGACCCCCATGTGGTCCAAGTACCTAATTAGTCAGGGGCAGCTAGACAGGGTTGCCCAGGACCCCGACCAGTCAAGTTTTGAGTATCTTCGAGGATGGAGTCTCTACGGCCTTTCAACATTTGGCCACCTGCACAGTAAAAAAGTTTTCTTGCATGTAAACAGAATTTCTTGCATTTCAGTTTTTGACCATTGCCTCTTGTGCCTTCACTGTGCACAGCAGAGAAGAGTTTGGCTCCGTCTTCTTTATTTCCTTCCATTGGGTATTTATATATCTTGAGGAAGGACAGAAGCTGACAAGGACAAGAAGGCGATTGGGAGTAGTCAGCATTGGATTCACGAGGGGGAAATCGTGCTTAACCAGCCTGGGAGCTGCCTGTGACGTGACTGCCTGGGTAGAGAGCAGAATGGTGAATGAGTGTTGTCCGTCTTGGTTTCAGTGAGGCTCTCAATACTGTCTCTCTCAACATTCTCACAGGCAAGCTGCTAATGTTCAGCGCAGGAAGATGAACTGTGAGGTGGGCTGAAAACTGGATGAATGGCAGAGCTCAGAGGGTTGTGATCAGTAACATGATGTCTAGCTGGAAGCCAGTAATTAGCAGTGTACCACATGGATCATTACTGGGTCCATCATCTTCATTAATTACTTGGATGGGGACTGACCTTCTGGACACCAGCTCTGCAGAGAAAGACCTGGGTGTCATAGTGGATGATAAGTTGACCATGAGGCAGCAGTGTGCTCTTGTGGCCAAAAAGGCCAATGGGATCCTGGGGTGCATTAAGAAGAG
>NW_010586127.1:97906-114999 GCF_000705375.1 Tinamus guttatus
GAGGAGAGGCTGAGGGAGCTGGGCCTGTTCAGCCTGGAGAAGAGAAGGCTGAGAGGGGATCTGATCAGTGCCTATAAGTACCTCAAGGGAGGGAGTGCAGAGGACGGGAATGGTCTCTTTTCAGTGGTGGCCACTGATAGGACTAGAGGTAATGGCCACAAACTGAAGCACCAAAAGTTCCACAGGAACTTAAGGAAAAATTTCTTGACAGTGAGGGTGACAGAGCCCTGGAACAGGCTGCCCAGAGAGGTTGTGGAGTCTCCTTCTCTGGAGATCTTCAAAACCCACTTGGATGCAGTCCTGTGCCACGTGCTCTAGGTGCCCCTGCGTGTGCAGGGGGGTTGGACTAGATGACCTCTAGAGGTCCCTTCCAACCCTAAGCATTCTGTGATTCTATGATTCTATGGTGGGAGAAAGTGCGCCCTACGTAAACTTGCTGATGATGATATAGCTCACGTGTCATCTCTGGGGAGTGATTGGTACACCAAAGGGTTGTGTTGCCATTTAGAGGGACCTTGACTGGAGAAATGTGCAGAGAGGAATCTCAAGAATTTGGTAGCTTCCTTTCTTACAAGTAAGGTTCTCAAAATGCTGTCTGCATGTAATTAATCTTGAAGTGATAAGGTTGGGAGATTGGCACATGAAAAAAAAAAAAGTATGAACATTTGTATGGCTTTGTTTGGGTATTTAAGGGTTCTGTATAATGTGACTCCTAATGATCTGATATGGAAGCAGCTAAATGAACCTGTCCCAACCAGTTCACAGTAATTCTAGCCCCGAAACAGTATGACAGAAGGAAGGTGAAAGGGTAGAACTACATTCTAAGAGAGAGCCTGAAAGTGGTGGTGTGTTACTTTTGCAAAGACAGGAGATGAAGTTCCTGTCCTTCCGATTGCTGATGTGTGCTTCTCGCATCTTTAATAATGGATTGCCATTTTTAAGTAGAGTCTGATAACATCCTTTCTCTACAGAAAATGAAACAAATGCTTGCAAGTAAGTTCACCAGAGGAGATACTTTAGAGCCAAATGTTTTTGTGCATAGTGCTTTAGTGAGCACTTTACAGATACAGTACTTTTCCCGATCTCTCCTTTTTCACCGGAATTTCTCCTGGGCAATATATTTTAAAACAGATATGTTAATGCCAAATCCAATTTAAGTAAACTTGATCTTGAATTTCCTCTAACCTGCCTTATATCTCAGAGAACCAGTTTATTTTGATAAATCCCTCTCTTGAATCTCTTTTGACAATGAAACCAGACTCACAAATCAGCCACAGCTTTGAGCTGTAGGCACATAAACCTGTGCCTACTATAAACCTCCCTCCAAAAGACACTAAGGTTTAAACTCAGAAAATCAGGGTTCTATCTGAACAGGTAAGGTGATTGACTTTTTTAATGGAGAAAGCTCAAGGCAGATAGGTAAATCAGAACAGAAATAGAAGTGTTTGCACCTAATTCTTCATCAGCGTACTGTGCTCTGGCACAGCAGGGCTTTGATTCTGTTCAACTCAAGGAATTTTTGAGTTGCATCAGACTCTCCAAAGTTTACACAAACTCTCTAGTTCTTGGGAGTTTCACTTTCGGGCTCCTGGCACTATTCCAACTTTCCCACTATAATGCACTGCAGTCTCTCAGGCCTTCTCTCGCTGAGCTTGCTCAGTGGTTCATTAACAGAAAGGGCTATTTCTCCTGTCTTCATAGGACTTCTTCATTTCTTAAAGGACTATATATTTAGGAACTTAAAAGTAAAGCTAGTACCAGATGTCACATATGGCTTGAAGCCCCTCAATAAAATCTCATCAGTCTAAGAAGCTGTTAAAGGAGAGCACAATTTGACTTTAAGGAATAATAAACTTTACTTGGCATTTAATTTCCTCTTTCAAACGCAAGTTTTGGAGTAGCCATTTGGCCACTGATGCTTATCTGATGACAAACCCAAATTTACAAGATTAGATCTTGTAAAATTGTTCCTTCAGATTGAGGATAGGGAAACTTGATCTTGTACAAGATCAACAAGATCTTGTAAAACTGTTCCTTCAGATTGAGGATAGGGAAACTTTTTCTTGCTGGGGCTTCAAGGCTGTTCAAATATCTGTATTACTCTGGAGATTAGTGCATTCCTATGGATGTTAGCCACAGTCTATGTGAAATTAAGTAGGGAGCTATGTGTGGCCTTCAAGCTATAGGTTCTATGATCCTGCACTAGAAAATTCAATAACAGAATTGCATATTGCAGTAAGAGCACTATTAATAGTTTCTGATATTTTTAAAGTAGCTAATAAGCCAAAGGGGATCATATAGGGGGAAACTGATTTTATGGTACTTTAGTATAAAAACTTATGCTTAATTAGAAAGTGAAAAGTCAGTAAAGTAATGGGAGCTTTTTAATGAAATTGTTTTTGTCTTACTGTGTAGCACAGGTAAACTAATAGCTACAACATCATTTTAGCCACGTGCGTAATATGATACCAAGAGGAAAAGACTGGAGTAACTTTCTATTAATTTTAGTACATTTATTTGTACAATTGCGGGTTTGTAGTTTTACTTTTGTTGCCAAGTGCCATTTAGCACATTTGTCAAAAAGTATAGTGATCTGCAAATATGCTATTAATGTGTAGTCTAGTTTTCGCAGTAAAAATCTGATAGCAGAATGAATGAATTGTAATTCAGTGTAATTCATTAAATTTTAAGTTGTGTACAAGCCACTGCTTTTTGATCTACAGTAAAACCTTGCATTGTTTATGTATAGTGCTTTATTAAATTAATCTGAATAAATTTCTATCAGTGGCAAAGCAGACAGTGTAGTTGCTGTTGATGGTTATTTTTGCAGTCCTGATGAAAATCTTTTATTTATTGTTTTCTTAAAGTTGTAGTTTTTCAAATCATTTGAATGGATCAGAATATCTACTGTCTTTAGCTCAAAAGGAAGAAGATATTTTGTTTTCGTGGCTGAAATGCTGAAAAGGTACTGTGTTTTTTTTCAGTTGTGCTTACCATTCTCTGCTCAGAAGCACAGGGCTACGAGCAAAGTAAGAAAGAGCAGAAAGAAAAGGAAATCTTTGGGGATCAAGCCATGTAGTTACCTGCAAATATACTTCATCCTAGATTAGGGCTTATCCATGGCAAGAATTGGGCTATGTATCTGAAGTGTACTGTACGGCTGTACTAAAAAATAAAATACATGCATTGGCATGAGATTTAGGCCAACTACCTTATTGAAGATCAGTATAAAATGCCTGTGACTTTCAAAAAGATGGTTGAAATTGTCTGTAAACGTTTGCAGCATGCGAGAATGTTTGTATCAAGTAGCATAAAGTGAAAGGGAATTTGCATTGTCCTCACTGGTCTTATTCATCAAACTTTGTTAAAGTCAGCAGCGTGAGCCCAGCTCAGCAAGGTTTGTAGTAGGTATTTTAGCTTCAACTCCATCAGCCTTATGTGAAGCACAATTTGTAAAGAAAGTTTTGAAAATGTTCCTGACCTGTTGTAGGGAAGGATTACGAGGAGGCATTGCTTGAATCTCTCTTTGCAGTGCAGGCTTCCTGAGAAATAGTGACCTTAAGGCCTTTTGTGCTGCCTGTTGCAAAAGTCTTCAGCGATGGTAAAGGACTGAATGGCTTTAGATTTACAAAAGGATAATAATCATCTGATGATTTTTAAGAACCAAATAATTAGCTTAAGACAAAGCTTGTGTAGCCTGAAGGGTTTATAATCTTCAGACTAAAGCACTAGCAACAGGAGTCTTAACTACCTATGAATTAAGGTTTCTGCCACAAAATCACCTCAGATTTGAATGAAGAAAAAAGCTCTACAAGATTGGTTTGCTTATGGGAAAAAAAAGTGACTAAGGAGCTGACCTCATTTTTGGCAAGTGAAGGATGTAATTATTTAAATATACCTACCATGATATACCTATCAAAACATCATTAAATGTTTTAACTATCCAGTAACAGATTCAGAAACACGTAACATCAGTGTCTGTCTCAACATCATCTGATTTTCGGAATTTTATGAATCTCACAAAAGTCATCTCACAAATTTTTTTTGTTATCAGCTGTTGATTTTGGTGCTACCAGAGTAACAACGATGTAAACTTAGAGGTGAATAGTTTACAAATGGGAGAATTGACACTATTTATTGTTTGGCAACAGATTGATGGGCTCGTTATTTAATGATTTACAGAGTCATGGTGTGTTCAGAGGGTGCTGAGTGGTCGGAGTGTTTGACAGCTGAGGTCAGATGTGTAGTTCACTGTGTAGTGCCGCTAATCGCAGCAGGATCCATGGGGGTATTAGTGCAGTAAGTGGTTTATTGGAAAAGATAATTAGCACAAAGCAGATGAGGATTTCTTAAATAAGGAGACTTGGTCTGCATCACTGAAACCTGGTTGCGTGACATGGCAGGTACCCTGTTGAGCCTTCTTACTTCTCAGTTCCCTGGTACTCTACATCCTTCTGCACGTATCCAAGACAGGCAAATCCAGTAAAGAAATAGCCATTTTTGATGAGACCTAGGGTGATAAAAACAAAAATGCGTTAAAAAGCCCCATATTTGCAGAGTTTCAGCCTTTGCTGGAATGGGCGCTGGCAGCCAAGCAGAACAGATGGATGCAGCAGGGCACTGAGCTGGGGAATGAGGAGCACAGGGGAAAAGCAAATTCAGCTGAGCTGTCGGAGGACTCCAGCTACAATCTCTGGAGTCAGCTGCAGACAGGGATCATTTTATTCTGTGTTCCCCTGCTTTCCTCAGGTGGGAGCAATGCTGACATTTTGACTTACAGGTAAAAGATGAAAATAAAGCATATGTCCCACATGAAAAATGTTATAATCTGTTACGTTTAAAGAAACAACAAATCATTCAGTTTTCCATACCAGGTATACTTGAAGATTGATAGACGAAAGCTACTTCAAATCAATACATTTTCATCAAAGAAAATCCTATTTTATAGACTTTTTTTCCATTTTATTAAAAATGCATGATGCTGAGAGCCCAATCCTACCCCCATGGGAATCAGTGAGTGGTTCTGATTGCAGTTGGGTACTGGACTTCTTTTGCCTGCTGCTATTGCCTTCTCTTGAAACTGCATGTGAATTCCCCCTCATAATTTCTTATCTTTCTCAATCTGGTCCAACACATTGAAATTATAGCAGCATTTTTTAAGTGTTAACACTATTTCTTCAGTAATCTTTCCTTCTGTGAAAAAAAAATGATGCTTAATTTTTTTTTTTGGGGGGGGGGAACGTATCAAGTTTGAAGCACACGCTGTCCTTTGTATTGTCACAATGGTGTACCTCTGCCATAGGTACCTGTCCATCTGTTTAGAAGCTCTAGGTACCTGGTACCACATTCACAGGTAACATTCACTGTTACTCTAGAAAAAAAGCAGACTTAACCCCCCTTAGGAAGGCAATATACTGTCTAAGAGCTTGACCTCTTTCTTATCTTTATGCTATAGCTTTCATATCACAATAAAAATCATCAGTCTGGAACAGAACAGTTTGGCAGGATGGCTCAGTAGAGGCATAAAGTGATAAGCATTAGGAATAAAAGGTAAGCAAACCGTGCTAGGTCATTGCTGCTAAAGGAGGAGCCTTCACCTATTGTTCTTGCTGCTTATGCAGTCACTAATAGTCTGGGCTTTACTAGGTTGTTTCTGTTCTTAGGACAGATTATTGATATGAGGTGGAGGTTTAGTAGGATCTTATTTATTTGCAGAGATTACACACTGCATCCCAGGATGTGCTTTCTGGGGCAGCAACCACGTGCTTTGCTTGCAGTGTTTCTAAATGGGCTGTGAACCAGTGTCCTTTGCCCTTCTGCTTCAGATCCCCTTACAACACTGCTTCTCCTCCTGCCTGCTGGGCTTCCCTCAGTGCCCGGCTCTCATCTTGCTTGCAGCTTGTCCATCCCCTTGTCCATTTTTGTGGATCCAGGCCCTGAAAGACCCCTCAGACCAGATAGCTTAATTCTCCCCAGACTTGGCAGTACAGCTGGCTGATTTGAGAATTTTCTGCCATTTTAGTCCTTTCAGGCTGCATTGTGTCTCCTGTTTACTCTGTTAAAAGGATAGCTATTAGGTATCATATTAGCTTTCATGCTGTGTATGGCTGTCCACAGGTCAAAAATTTGCTTGAGGGCATCCAATAATGTCTATCAGCAAAGCAGGTGTTCTGCCTCTGTGTTCTGCCATCTGTGATGGCATTTCTCTGGGAAGGATGACTTGATTACCCAAGAATGGCACAGAAAAGTGGATTGCATGTGCTCAATGGTTTTAGCTGGAAGAAGCACTGAAAGATGAGGAGGACAGTTAAATTTTCTGCCTTAGATTGGAGCCCATACCTCTCAAACAGTGCCCTAGCCTTCTCACTGTCAGGCATTTTGAAGGGTACGCAGAACAGGAGGAGGAGGAGTCTTTCCAGTTGAATTGCTTTATTTCCTACTCATAATTAAATATTAATTTGCTCAGGGATTGGAATCTAGCACTACATCTATGTTCATAAATTAAGCAGTGTCGAGAAGATTCCTGGGCACTCAAACTCCATCTTCTGTCCTGCTAAATTGTTCTCTTGGTCCCTGGGCTGCCTTTGGCCTGTGCTACCCTGACTGCTCGTACGCAGTTTGCTAGCATGGTTCGGGAGATGACACAGACCCTTGCCGTAGGCAGTTCACATACAGCCACCTCACCTTGAAAGTTATTTTCTTGATGCAGGATGTTCTGTGCTGATTGTCCTCAGTACTGGGGACAACTCTGGGCATATTTAATTTATTGATAAGGCTGTAGCCCACGTGTTCCACCTCTAACCTCCCAGTGAGATGTTTATCTCATTTGCTCATTAGCTATTTCAACCTCCTATATAGATATAGAATAATGTATAAAACGGGACTGAGTATTATCAGCCCAGTGTTTAGGGCAGGGATTTGAACCAGGAACTCATAGGGCAGGAATTTGAACCAGGAACTGACCGCTATCCTCATTGGTGATCATTAGACCACACTTTCTCTAAGGCAATTTCATCTCAGGGCAATTTGATATCATGGCTTTATATTGCAGCAGTGCAATGAATATGATAAACTTAGATAGCAGATGAGTCAGAGATAAAGGAGGAAGAATGATGCTCCAGACTAGGGGATGAACACGCTCTTGGGAGTGAAAACTCCCAGGCACCTCTCTGCTTTGATACATGTTCAATAATAAAAAGTAAATCAGAGGCAATTGAGCACATCTCTCCCAGTGTCCGGAAGTGGTGAGTAATGCAGGTTTGGACTCAGATCCCTATAGGAAGATGAGGGAAATTCCTACTCTATAGCTTGTATTTTTATGCCACAGCCTAGATTTTCAACACTGCAAATTTAACCTAAAATACATCTTAGCTGCTCAGAAGAATAAAACTTAAAACTGTGCAGGTTGGGTGACATACAAGCTTCATGTTCAAGGGGATAATACGGGTGGTCGTAGACATGTGTTTTGTGGAACAGATGAGAAAATTGAAGTGTATTTTGATTTACACTGGAGGGGGATTGATTGCTGTACTGTAAAACATTGCTTTTTTCACTCTATATACAACAATAATGTAACAGCAGCCCACCCCATTCGCTTAAAAAAGCTATTTCACAGTCAGAAGTCAATGGTCTAGTATTGGAAAAAATGTAATGTGTCTGGGCTTATTATGTCCAGAAAAGGTTCACATACTGGCTTTCAGTAGAATCACCAGGAATTGACTTTGGAGAGCCAAATATGAAGAAAGGCAAAGCTAACAGTAATTCTTAGGTGATTATGTGATTTCTCTAGTTCTTAAAGCTTCATAAACATGCGCAATGAGTTTTTTCTCAAAAGGTAAACAGCAGCTGTGAAAAGATTGTTTTCTAGTCCAGCACAGGAAGGATATCTATTTCTTCTCTTCAAAGAAGTTCAGTATTGATCAGCATTCACAACATTAAGGATGAAAGCCTTTGCTCATATTGAATTTTAGTGTTCCAACAATCTTTTTCTAAAAATAAGAGTTTACTGGTACTGTCCTGGGACAGTAGTACTGTGACTGATAAAGACAGAGGGAAATTACCTGACTCACTTCTGCATATTCTGCCTGTGCTGCCTGAAGACTTCGAGAATCTGCTCCAAGCCTAGAATACTTTGCATCTGTAAAGGCAGAGCAAGACATCTATCACACATGGAAAGATCAAAAACTGTGACTCCCTGTGGAGTAACTGTTGGGAGGGAGGCTGAATAATGTCGAACATATTCAGATCTCTGCCTTCACCTAATGCACACTGTGAAGGTTGCGTTTATAGTCAAAGGGTGATTCACTTATATGGATGTGGAAAAGCTTTAGTGCTTCTGCCTTAACAGACACCGACCTATTATTTGTTTGAGACACACTGCCAGTTACTTCTGTCCTCTCTTAGACAAATATGAACATAAATATTAATCTGGGGTGTGATTTTTTTTTAATTGTTGAAAATGCATACTCCATGACTTGGGATATAGCTTAGGTGCTTGGAAAATCTTTGGGAGTTGACAAAAAATTTTTAAAACTCAACTTAAAAAATTGAAGTCCCCTCAACCTCAGCAATAATCTGTCCATTCATGGATGTCAACAATATTCCCTGAAAGTGCCTATGTTCAGGAGTCAGGAACTGATCTATGAGGATAAAATCATTGAATCTGTTTCACTTGGTCATTTTAAGAGCCTTCTTATTGCAATCTCTAAAACAGCCTCTAAACTTCGTTCTTCCACTTCTAAAGATCTGAGTACACAAAAACTTAAGTGATAACCTTTCCTCACTGCCCAGTGAGGTAGGTCATAGAATCATAGAATCATTATGGTTGGAAAACGTTAGCAGGGTTAAGGAGAATTCACTGAGTGGGGAGGAGAGGAGGAAATTTTCCTGCAATTTCTGGACTAGTCCACAGATGTTGTGACTATGAACTGGCTCAAGTAGCCACTGCAGGCTCTTTTTCTTATAGTAAAACACCAGGAGGGAATTAGATCCTACTGGCAGATCAGATCCAATTGTACTGCCAGAATCGAAAAGAAATACCCTGACATGAAGAGTCAAACTATTTCCTCTCCTGAGGTGACTTTCCCCCATTTTGTTGGTGCTGTGCTCCCAGCAGGACCCTTGTCTGCTGTAGCAGATGGTGAGGGGTAGAAAAGAACGCAGGGGACATTTCTTTGAACAGTGGTGGGTAATGTTATCCCTAGAGCAGGCACAAATATTTCTAGATTGAGTGCTCTGTGTTCAGTACCTGTTACATGATGGATGTGCCTCATAGATGATGTGGCTTTTCTTAGGATGCTTCTGTCCCTGCTACATCCAATAGGCTTCCCGCAGCTAGAAAAACATCTTGTTGCCTCTAAACATGTCAAGAGCCACTGTATCAGCAAAGTAACTACCACAGTTATTTCTACAAGGAGTAGGATGTTGTCACAGAAGTGTCATATTCAATAGGAGGAATATCAAAAAAAAGGCTTTCTTTTTTTCCTTCGCTGGAAATGACATGGCTGGGGATAAGCAGACAGACAGTATCAAAGGGAAATGAAATCTCAGACACATGGTTGCTGATTTATGGAAATAACCTTCCCTTTCCCGAAGATAGATTTGTACTGGAATGTACAAAACAGCCTGACAACAGAGCATGCGAATGGGTGTATCTAACATAAATATAGCTGATATTTTCCATTATTGCTGTGTAGCAATCTCTGGGCAGCAATCAGATGCATTTAAATGTGGTGAATATGAAAGTAATCATGCTACAGATTTCACTCTTGTCCATACTGTTAAGGAAAGAACATTGATAAGTCTCTTTTAAATAATCTGATAGTGAAATAAAGTGAAAATCTAATGCCTGCGACACAGTTAGTGTTCTTTTTAATTCTGCACTGTCTGAATTTTCCAGGGTTTTGAAGGTATTCCTGTCCCGAACTGCTCAGCGTATTCCATACATGACAGGTGGACGAGTGATGAGGATGCTGGCTGTAATTCTCCTGGTAGTCTTTTGGTTTCTCATCGGCTGGACTTCTGCAATAAACCAAAATTTGGAGAGAAACATTCCACTCATTGGCCAAGGGCAAACATCTGACCATCTGATCTTCAATATGTGCCTCATAGACCGCTGGGATTACATGATGGCTATTGGTATGTTCATTTTCTAGCTTGTGATTTAATTGTTAAATTAAAGCTTAGCTGCTTTTTACTGTCTTTTTTCCTCTTCTTTTAAAATACCTAAAGTTTTGTCAGTCTACATAACATCACTTGAAAAGCATCTAGGGAATGAAGTATTAGCAATGCATGTTTTTAAATGGGGTAAGAATTAAAACATCGAAATATTTTGAAAACTTTATGACTTTCAAAGGTTTGTAATTTTGATTGTAATAACAATATTATTGGTGCTCAAGAAATGCTCAAGAAAATCTCTGAAGGCAGAATGTGTCTAGCATGCTACTCTGTTAAAGTGAGACCCTGTGATTACAGTGGGGGGGTGGGTTTAGTTTCTGCTCTGCAGAACTGGTTAAATCTCTCTGGTGTGGCAAGAAAAAGGACTCCTAAGACTCCTTTTGTTTATTCTTATATAAACTAATATGCAAGTAATGGGAATATGATATGCATATCCAACTTTCCAGCTGCAAATATTTGCTAGATGTGCTCTCAGTGCTTGGTGTAGACAAGAGCTAAAAATGTCAACCTGCAGAACTCTGTCTCTTTGGGGAGAAAACATTTTTATTTCTTTTGTTTTGTAACAAATGGTGGATCTCCCATGACAGAGTTCAGCTATCCCTGTACCATGGGCTTCCCCTGATGTCTGGATGGCTCCAGTGCTTCCTCACCAAGAGCTGCTGTTTCCAGCACAGCACAGATGTGCCCCTTAGACATTGGAGCAGCTTCTAGGTTTTAGGAGTGTTTTTTCCAAGAGTGATGTACAGAAGGCCTATGTATACATGGTATCATGAAGCAAATTTAAAGGACAAACAACAATCTCCACCTTCACCAAGGATTTAACTGCTATGGGAAAGAGATGCCTCTAAACTGCTGTATTCCCTCTCTCGTCCCTCTGCTCTGGTCTCGGAGGTGGTCGGCCACAGAACCTGTTAGGGCTCTAGTTGGCAAACTGCAGAGAGATGAGTGTAAATGGGTATATCTAGAAATGTGCCTGGGTCTGGGCTCACAGTGGTGGGAGGGGAGATACTGATAAAATCTAGCTATGTATTGCAGTAATGGATCTGTATTATCCCTGGAGATGTTGTAAAGACTAATAACAAAAAGAAATTAAATGTGGAGCCCTTGTTGGTGTCATCTGCATGGAGCTGTTTGGCCTGAAAATCCTATGGCTTTCCAGTACTACAGTGCCATATTACTAAAAAAATGATACAGGTGGTTGTTGCATTATGGCAAATGTGTTTTTATTCTCTTAAGCTTATAGCTGTAGCAGTGAAATGATCAACAACTCAGATTTTAATACCTAAATATGATCAGTAGCTTCCTTTTGGTGAGGAAATGATATGAATTGCTCTCTGCCTAGTGATAGAAATGATGAAGTTCATGTTTTAAGGTGTGTTTACATCAAGAGGATGTTATTAATGTTTCAAAATATATTCTAAGGGAGTAGAGACAAGACTAGTTTTCAAGCCTGAACAAAATAGGACAAACTTCTTATACTATCTTATAAGCACACTTAGATTTGTCCAAATCTTCCGCAAACTCTGTAACCACATCACTGGCATCAGCAGATAACCAGCTGTAAGGCTGTACTAAAATATGTGCATGTGTGTTTGTGTGTGCGTGTATAGGCACTGTAAGTTTTTTATTGCTAATAGCAGCCCAAAAACCTTAAAACCAGTTTGGTCTAATTCCAAAATCAGATACTTCATCTCAGAGATATATTAGGAGAAATATACATAATTCACATCCTCTTTTATTCATATCATTGATGGGGAGCATCCTTGAAAAAGATTTAATATTGTTAATTAATTAATAGACAGATTATGGTGCTTGATTTAAAATGCTAAAATAAAAATGCAGGATGCTGATTTATAAAAGATATCTTATGTAGTTCAGTTACAGTTTGGCACATTTTTTAAATAGCACTAGTGAGTGTTTTTTAACATATTCTGTCAAATGTAGCCCGATGCTAGAATACCTCACTGTTGCAGTCTGCTGTCAAGGTTTCACTGAAATGTGCAGAGGGAAATTTCAAGGTCGCAGATTAGTGAAGTGAGAATTAGTTAGAAATCATAATGAGATGAAGCCTTTATGCTAACAGAGGTTATTGGAGTTAGGATTTATGAAGCGTTTCCCAAACTAATCATGTTATTTAGCCTCTATCTCAAGAGACTTTTATTACAATGAATGTTTTATATTTACATTTCCATTAAGTTTAAGAGGATACTCAAGTAGAGACTTAGACACTAAGGCTGTCTCCATTTCTGACATTCCCTCTATATTCTTTGGTACCCTGATGAGAAAACTCAGCATTCAGTAAATGTCTTTTTGTCTGTGTAACCTAGTGTAAGATAATATGCATTTTCCTTGAGTATAGATACTTATAGGCAGCATATTTGTCACTTATTTGCCTATATTCTTTTTCTCCTTCTTGTGCATTTCAGTGTCACTTCCTAGGTTATTGCATCTGTCACATTGACAAGCTATGGCACAGCTAACAATCCGAGACTTTAGAGAAAGACCTGAGGGCTTGAACAAGCTCTTCCACAAAGCCTTTCTATTGTGTCTTGAATATATGTTATACTTTTAACTGCCACAGCCAGATTTTTGATTTCAAATTTTTGAAAAATAGAAGCAAAGCCGAAAAGCTTATGGCACCTAAGGGCCCACAGTATTATGATTCAAACTATTATTATTTATCCTAAGAGGAAAATTCTGTAAATGAAATGCATAACAGCGCAGGATTTCAAAGAACTTCTGCAAGACGGGGGGGGACAGGCACAGAGATTGCACATGCATGCAACAACACAAATGAAAAGCATGGGCAAAATCTTCGTAGTTTTAAAGTAGATTAATGTTTCTCAGTTCAGTGGGGCCAAGGTTTCATCCGCTATGAATAGCATTTGTACTGTAGTTGCTAATAATTCCCACACAGCCACGGTGTGTTTTTTTCAGAACTTTATTTACACTGGAGATCAATGACAGATATTAACTAAACATAGCTAGATATTTTTCCCCAGCACTTGCTTGGTTCCCAGCTGGCCTGAGCTGTTCTTCTCGAGTGCAGTTGGCCCAAGCTACTAGAATGGCATTAATTGGTAGTTCATATTTTTGGTCCTGTTATCAAGAGAATTTTGAACAAAAGGCTATATCCTGATTATTGAATGCCCTCAGCCAGAAAAAGGAACAAAGTAAGTGTTTCAGTGTGTGTTCCCAAAAGAACTCCCTCCCACTGTTCATTTGTTAATATTTAAGCTAAATAATCTTTGTGTCTAAAAATGATACGAGTTGCCAAAAGAAACTCTGATAGGTTGAGCATTAAGAACATCCATATAGATTTGAGTCAGTGCATTGAAATACAGTCCTACAAGGTCCTTTATTGCATTTTCTACAGGCCCTCAACTACATTCATCAAATGAGTGATTATTTTTGTTATCCACGTCTGATTAATGGCCCTCTGCCATACTTGGGGTATGTTGTTCTGAGTCTGCAGTGAATGAAGAATTGTTAATTTCCACATGGACGTTTTTGGGCTGTGTTCTCCCTAGCACTGATGTACAAAGATTAAAGCCAAAATTGTCAACAGTAGCTATCCATTTTGGTTGCCTATCTTGAAACATATAGGAGCTGATTTTTCAGAGTATTTGGAAATGTTTATAGCCTTTTCTGTGTTGAAAGCATAATCAGGATGTACTTGCTAACATTCAGCACTTATACAGATTTTGGCTTCAGTTATCACATTACCTACTCAGAAAATGTACTGTGTAAAAATAATGATCACTTGTGAAAAGCCGGCACTAACTGATGTGACCAGGACTATATGAAAATGCAGTAGATATGGGAAAAGAATCTCTTTTTTACAGAGGAGCATTCAATTGCTTTCACTTCAAAACTGCCCTTTTTCTCTTTATAACCCACTCCTCCTCCCACATACACCTCTTTCCTGGCCCACATCAGCAATAATTGTTTAGGTCCATCATCTCTAAAAGGCACTGTAAATCTTATGGAAACAGTGTACGGATGAGCAGGAAAGGTGATGAGTGGTACAGAACATCTTTATGAGAAGAGACTAAATGAAGTGGGACAATTTACTCATCTCAGACTAACTGTTTCTGCACATGTAATCTAAAATAGAACGTGCTGAAAGATAGGGGAGAATTGAGCTTTTCAGAAAAACACTTTTTTTTTTTTTTAACAATGGGCAGTCACAAGTTTTCTGTTTCCTTTCCTCCAAAGCTGCAGAACTATTTTAAATTAAAGAATGTTAAGGAAAACACCCACTGTAGGATTTTTTTACCAAAATGATTAAGCTTCTACTGAAAACAAGTCTTATAATGGAAAGTGTCAGGGAGCCTTGGGTTCTTCTCCCACCCCCATCTGGGTGGGAGATACAACAGATAACGACATTAGAGCATTCATATAACTAGTAAATGAAGTAATTTGCCGGATACACTGAAAAAAACAAAATGTCTCAATTACAAATTCAAAATTTAGGTGTTTAGCCCTTGAAGCCATTATCTACCTCTTTAAACCTGTAAAGCAGTATATTAATATTTTTTTTGAAATGCTCTCGTCCTTGAGAAGAAATAAGCTGGTTTCAGAAATCCCTCTTTCAGTGCCTTGTTGTATGTACTCGAAATTTACTAAATGATGAAAACGTCCACTATAAAGTGGAGTCATAAACTGTTACTAGATCATTTGTCATACACACAATATATTTCTGAATGATGGTTGCCATCACATATATGGGATTTTGGTGGTCTTGATTCTTTGTTTGTTATAATCGTAATTAGTTCCCAGCCTGGCTCTGTTTGCTCAGTTTGGGTTGCATTACTCCCTGCAATAATGTTGCTCCTTCTTGGCACTTGCTGCACCCCAGGTTAAATCACATAGCTGTTGTTTAGGCACCATTTCTACAAAGCATTTCATGTAAGGAAACCACATCTGTGTGGTTTTAGCCACATATTTGCCTGTTGGAAGGACTATATCCAGATACTCCCACGTGCAGCCCCAAGGAGGAGCTGGCTTTGGTGGAAGTTGGAAGTTGCCCTGATTTCCATGTGTCCTTGCAGGACTGCTGGGCTGGGCTGTCTGGGAGGTCTTCAGGACTTCCCCTTCTGGAACCCACTTCTGGTCATGCTCCACATCTTTACAGCCCTTCAGACACTTTTGATCTCATTGGCATTTGTGTATATCCTCCTTTGCAAGGCATTTGCAAGGCCTAAGAAAGTGAGAAAGCACAAAAATGAGAGTAATTCCAGAAGAGTGCAAACCTGAGATCTGGCATCCATTTTATGCAGTGCAAGGGGCATGTTGCTCACATTCAAACTGGTGGATGTGTCTTCATTGCCAGCTAAAGAGAACAGGAGGTCACCCCTGAGCCCAGGTTGGGAGGGTCAGTGTGTCCGTTGCGTTACTAGTGTGACTGGCGCAAGGTGGCCCTGGGGCTACCTCGGGAGATGGAGTGTATGGTCCCCTGCACCATCCACAGGCTCCTGCTGTTCTACTGGACAGCAACAGTGTCAATCCTGGTAAAGAAACAGGTCAGAACTTGGCTCTGTTAATTCTTACTCCATGCAGTGTGCCATAAAGAACTCTATCGCTATGCTTAACTAATTAAAGCGATGCTGAGATATGATGAGAGGGACAGATAGGCAATTTAGGTAGGTAATTTAAAATTTCTTAAGAGTAATTCAGAACTAAAGACTTAGACATGTAATCATGCTTTCTTGAAATATATGAAAATCCTTTCAGCCTAAGGAAAAAAATGAAAATTCTTCTATGGCATGGTGCAACTCTCCGGGTGGGAGATGGAGTGCTATGAGGCAGAAAAGAGACTCAATTGGCTGGCAATAGAAAAGCAATCTAGGACATGTGTTTGTTTGGTGTTTTTTTTTTTTTTTTTTTTTTTTTAAATGGTGTTCTCTCAGCTCCAGAAGTCAATTTGAGTGAATAAATGGATGAAACAGCTATGCTTCCAGATCCAAAGAGTGATTCATTTCAGTAAAGGGAATTTAAAGTATAGGCAGTAGCCTGATGAAATAAAATGTGAGGGAGAAGTGGATGAGTTGTTGTAGCTTAGCTGTTTAATTAGAGTTATAATCCCTAATTTGTGTTCAAATTCTGATGAAAGAGAAGGTCAATAACTGTTGGAATAATGCTGTTGCAAACAGAGCAAACTTCAGAATTCCAAATGAGCTTATTCTAAATTACTATTTAAAATGGCTGTCTCTTCTTATAAAAATATAGGAAAAATACAATGTCGCCAAAGTATTTCTCCATCTCTGGAGAGCAGGAGCCTGTTCCTCTTCTATAATGGTGCTTTTTAATAAAATCAACATAGTCATAAAAGGACATTATATGTAGTCACAAAAATTGGCTTTAAAGCTTCTGGGCTGCCTTCCTCTTGCAGACAGTGTTTGGACAGGGGAGTGCTAGAAAACGTGTGAGCAGGGATCATGGCTCCAGGGAGCTGCTTTGAGCGGCTGTAGCCACAGCCCGTCTAGACGCTTGCCTGAAAAATCGTGGAAGAAAGACATTCCTGACCGGATAGGAGAGTGGAGAATAAGAAATGACAGCCTAAAATAACTCACGTTCCCTTCCAAAACAAGGAGAGTAGGAAAGCTCACAGTTCAGGATTTAAGCAGTTCACGAATAAAAGTGAATTTACTTCCAGTGTCATCCTGCAGTGACAAGGTGTTGTTATCCCCATTTTACACAGCTGGGGCTGAGGCACGATAAAATTAGGCTTTTACAGTCCATTTAATCTGAGTGCCCATTTTACAGTGCTTTTTGCTCAGTTGCAGAGGTTAGCTGACTGTATGTAGAGTTATGTATTTCCCACTACAAATACAGTCTTGTATGCTTGGTCCTGCTGCAGATCACAGCAAAAATTTCTACGTGGGTACCCAAATGGCAAGAAGGAGAGTCGTGAT
>NW_010586127.1:115019-173262 GCF_000705375.1 Tinamus guttatus
TGCCGCGTTCCCTTCGCACAGGAGCTCTGCGGGAGGGACAAGTGGGCACTTCTGCTCCATCAACCCCAGTGCAGGCATCTGCAGGGCAGGCAGGGAACTAGGGGAGCACCAGAAGTTAGTGCTGCTGGGGGGCTGGACGTGGGGGCACCCTGCAATCGCCTGCTGTGCGAGGCCTTGTGCACTGCAGGATGTTCCGGAGCATCTCTCTGGTAAACCTCGTACTGGCTTTAGACATGAAAGAATTCCCCCATGTTCAGGAACTTCAGTTTGCTTAATAAAATCAACCATGAACCTGTCCCTCCTTATGGAGCAAATCTGTATTCACATACTGTGAACATATCATTGTCCTTCATTGCCAAAATGTGTGGAGTGTGTACAGTGCCACATCCAAATCCCAAATTAGCAAGCGCTGCACTTATATAACAGGCCAGTTGCACTGGGCATGTGTCTGGTCCAGTGCATTGAAGGCATTTAAAGCAGGTTTTAATTTTCTTACTCACTTATCTGTCCCAGATTTGCACCTGTTTTGGTCAATTATAAAATAGCTACTGCAAAATTTTTAAGAGCTCTTTTAGACCTGATTTTTTGACCTCACATTTTTTTTTTCAAGGTAGCTATTGACAGCTCCTAATCATAGTAGTTTTCCCCATTTTTCAGGAGGGGAAGAGAATATGCAGGTACCTCTTGTGCTTGAAATTTAAAGGGGATAATTTGAAAGCCTTATGATAAGTTTGTATTTTAAGGAGCAAGATCATATGTTTAGAGATTTATTTTGGTTTTGGCAGGTTTACGCCAGACCTGAAGTGATGAATTCTTTAGCAAGTCAAAAATAAATTTTATATCAGAATTCTCAAATTTTAATCATTAAAGATCGTTTGGTACAGGACAGTCATAAGAGCACACAGTAAACAAGACTAGTAAGATCTCAGAGATGTATGATACGTAAAGAAACATGCTCCATGGTGGCCAAATGGGCTTCCTCATCTTTATTCAATTTCTATTTATTTATTTTAGCTAGTTATTTCTGTGTTTTTCATCAGTATAATAAATACATAAATATATCACCTCATTTTATGTCAAGAAAGGAAAAAGGACACAAAAATAATACGGCAAAATTGTTAACATCTGCAGATTTTCATTACAAATTGCACTACAAGTCTGAAGTTAATTATTTGAACTAGATTTTCCTCCTCAAGCACAACTTCTATATGATACATTTAAGCTATATAATTAGTGCTTTAGATACCAAATTGTTTTCGAACTGTATGTTTTGTTTGTTACTGCTAATGAAATTATTGTAGTGCTGGGCTTATCAGCTGAGCAACTCTTTAATTTTACTGCTTGTTTTAAGAGCTATTTCCTATTTGAACAAGATGTCACAGTAATTGTTATCTGCAGACAGGGATGCCACTGTTGCTCAACATGTGAATCTTTTATAAAAGTGTAGATTAAGTAGTGCAAACTGCTGTTACACTCCAGTATATCAGGACTTTGGCGTCCACTCTTGTGGTTGCAGGAACTTCACGTAAATACACTTGTGAAAATGAAAACTGTGAAATTTTGGAATAACTCTGCTCTGGAGGTCAAATGCTACCTTCATTCCTACTTAGACCAGCTCTTTCAAACTGATCATTATTATTGCAGGTGTGTCTTTTTTACTTTTGATTGGATCCTGAGGTACCTTCAATGATTGTATTCAATCTGCATAGAAGAAAAAAGTTCCATTCTTGTAAAATTTCAAAGTTACAGCATTTTTTTTCCGATAAGAATAAGCAAAACTTGGCTCATTTAAGTAGGGAGATTTTCTTTAAGTAGGGAGACCTTCAAAATGTGGAGTTTTATACTGCAGATATTTTCACACACTTGTCAATGCTTGACATAACCTCCCTCAGCACTCATATTTAAAACTACTGTCAATTAAGACTTGATGCACTTCTCACTGTTGTGGCAGAGAAAGGCAAGTAGACCACAGGCACTTTTGTGGACCATCCCTGTTATTTGGCAATTAGCACATTTGGCAATTAACTCTTAAAGTCACCTTATTCAACATCACTGCTAGTATCCCTTCCTACTGTGGTGGACCTGGGTGAAAGGCCAAATGAGAGGAAATCGGATGAGCATCATGATCCAGGGAATCCCTGCTAGATGGCGTTGATATCGCAGGTCTCCATCGAATACAGGACAGTAAGACCCAATGATGAAATGAGACTGCAGCAGCCTCATTTTGTGTCTATATTTTCTCCTTTTCAATTTCTTTTAAGTCAATGCAGAGCAATTAGAGCAATGGATGTCAGTGCTTTGAAGAGCAATACTGTTGAGTGCTGTGATTCTACATATGCAGGACAAGTATGCTTAAAGAGAAAAAACGCAACCACTCTCATTCGAAAAGGTGTCTTTAATCATACTTCATTGAAGCAAAATTTGTATTCTACGTGCCCAGATTTTTTTTACAAAGCTAGAGTAATGGACTTACTGGAAAATCAGCTCTGCTACCAGTGTTCCCAAACAGTTTATAGGGAATCTGTGAAAGATATACCTACATACCTGCTCAAAACTAGGCAGGGACCCAGTCTTTGAAGATTTATACTATGTTTTTTTTATACTGACTCTCCGTGAGGTCCCAAATCAAACTATTATTTAGTTTAAAAGTTTATTATTGCATACACTTTGATGAGGAAGGACATAAAAAAATAGCAACATGTGTGAGTTGTACCTTTTCAAATGTTTTTCCAAAGCTAGTTAAACTGCACGGTATATTGAACATGTTTAAGTAAAAACAATGAGTTTAAGGCTTGGCATTCTGTTTTAATACAATAGAAAATGTCCAAAGTATTGCTCAAATTCAAAAAGAAACTTACCAGAAGACAAAACTTCATAACTGAAACAATTTTAATTTTGGTTCCTATTGATTTTAGCTGAGACCCATAGTAAAATTAGAAGCTTCAAAACACAGTAGCAATGTATTTCTACAATGGTAACAGGCTGTTAGAAGTAGCCAGAGGGCTTATTCACCTGAGCTAGACCATGCAAATGTTTTTCCTTTTAGCTCAAACAGCTGGTGAATTAAGAGTTACGGTAGGTTTCAGCTCACCTATGGAGACACTTAGGTGAGGTGGATGTCAGGGTGTTTTCAGTACTCTAGATGCGAGCAAGTGCCTCCTGCTCTGCTAGGGTGAGATGATACTGCCCTGCAGAACTGGCTATTGCTGTTCCTTGGTGCTGGAAGGATCAGGGCATCAACCAGGCTTTAAATGGCTGAGTGCAGGAGAGTTAAAACCATCTTTGCTATTTTACTTTTCTCTCCCACATGTAGGAACTTGCCGACAACAGAGCTGTATGTGCCACAGGGTCACTAGCACCGTAGTAGCACTCACGAGTGTAGGGGACACTGTGGTTGATGGAGTAGCTGCAGAATTCAGCAAGGCAAGAGCAGTGAGTGAGGACCAGGGCGCCACAGTGCAGGTCTGATGGTGTCCCAGAGCCGTGGCAGTGCTGTGGGAGCCCAGTAGCGTGTGGCTGGACAGGCTCAACCACTTGGAGCCATCATCAACCCAAACTGCAAGGCCAGAGGCCCTGGTGGCATCTGAACCCACAGCTACATGGCTGAGCTGTGGAGGAAAGGGGGTGTTTTTCAAGTGGGTCCAAAATTATTTTGATTGAATCACAGTGAAAATGATGTCGCAACTTACTGTCTACTGGGATTTGAAGTCTGAGTCCAGGGTGCAGATGAGTTGCTCTAACACCACAGTTGCAGCCCGTCCTGACCTTTCACTTCTGCTTCCTTCTTCTTTTATTTATTTTGCTCATAACAGAGACAAGCATATAATTTGTTATAATTGTATTAGGTCTTCAGTGGTGACTCATAATATTATGGGCGCCAGCAGAATTAACTGTCACAAATTGAGGAATTTTTTGGCCCAAAATATTGTTATGTCTGAGTTATAAACCTTTGAAATTGAGCTGTTGTCTTAAAAACCTTACAGACCAGTAGTAACACTGATAACAAGGCTCTGTAACAAGAAGCAAAGCTATAGATAAAAATATATATATTTTAAGTCATGTCAAGCTTTTGTAGTACTAATTAAAAAACAAAGCAAGGAATGTAAGGAAGACTTTGTCTTAGAGCTTGTTATTTGAAAAACTGATACCCCGTGAATGCAAGGTTCCTCATCTGGAAAAAAAAGAAGTGTGTGAAATGTAAACCAAATGTGTGATGCACAGTGACAATAACCAAAAGTGTTTGAATGTATATTTGTGTATATATGTATATATTTATGAGTATATGCAGTCTTTATATACATGCTGTCATGTACAGAAGATATTATAGTACTTCATATTTCCTTCCTTTTTCATCTATAAAACTAATTGCAAATTATTTCTTTTTGTTCTTCTCACAGCTGAATTTTTATTCCTCTTGTGGGGTGTTTATCTCTGCTATGCAGTGCGGACAGTCCCATCAGCATTTCATGAGCCACGTTATATGGCTGTTGCAGTTCACAATGAGCTCATTATCTCTGCTATATTCCATACAATTAGGCAAGTGATCTGTAGATCTCGTAATAAACTGTCTTTCAGGTTTCGCATGATGCAATTAAAAATGGGTAAACGGGATAGGATGCATTATGGAAGGACTCATAAATATTTAATTCTACAAATAAAGGAATTGCTAAACTTAAAACTGTTCCCATAGGACTCAAGAGTATATACAGTCAACTTGATAATCACTTTTTTTCAGTAAGTTCAGTATATATGATAAATTAAAAGTAGCAGAACTTGCAGCAGTCTTGATTCATTTACATACTTCTCCCTGGTTTGTAGTTCTAGGAAAACAGCAGGTAAGAGTGGTGGTTTGTGTGAACGTTTTCCTGGTGTGTAACATTGCCAAAGTGCAATATGATCAGATGATACTTGTGTTGATTCATGCATGAAGCATAGTGGTTTTTTATGCTGACATGAAAAGCTGTCATGATGCTGCAGGAGTTATATAGGGCACATGTTCCTTACAAAGGTTATAATAATCTTTGCATTTCAGACTTGTAAATTATTAGAAAAGTAACTAGTAACTGAGCCACATACAAATTAACATATTTGCCTTCCCCACAGAAACCTGTGTAAGAACAAATTGCTCACAGAAAATCCTAAATAACAAGATAGCATAAACTTCATTCAGTTCATGCTGTAAGAGATTCTTTTGACTTTCTTATGACATTCTTTCTCCTCTGTCATTTCTTGTCTTCTTACATCATTCTTTTGTTTGACAGACCTTATCCACTCAGATTTTTTTTTTCATCTCTCCATTGACAGCCTTCAAGTCCAGTTCTTATTTTCTGGTCGTTCTTCACATTCACATTTCTTTCTGCCTCCTTCATGTTTTCTTCCATGAGGCATCATCTTTTCCAAACAAACATCACCAAAGCAAATCTTTCATTCCTATTCCCTCTAGGTGCAATGTTTTTTCCCTGTCATTGTGAAGAAGTTCACTACACTTTTCAAGCTTGCAACTTTTTATTTCCTTCATCTTCTCGTAACCCTCTGTCTCAAATACATATGCTCTCAAAATCTTGGGTTTTACTCCTAACACAAAATCTGAAAAAATAATTTCAAAAACTGAATTTGGATTTGGAAAATGCTAAATTACTTTTTATTTTCATTCCCAGTTTACAGAGTACATTCAAAACACCCAGGTATTAAAGTTCTGTAAGTTGTCTATAACCAGTATGACAGCTTTTCTGGCAAAGCTTTCCCTGTTAATTAATGTTCCCAAGTCACATTTTGAGCCATGGTAGAAGATAAAGTTTGTTGCACTGATATTGTTTGGGCTGTAAGTGTAGCAATAGAACAAGATGAAAATATTTTTGAATTGAAGGAGATAAAAGGGAGGTAATGTAATTTCCTAACCATGGGAATTTTTATTAAAAAACATATAGAAACATGTGTAAAAGAAAGGATTCTTCCCTCTTACATAGGTTTTTGCTACATTTCTGATCACCTCAGTGGTTTGGTTTTATAGAGTAGATATCCAGACTTTTTTCATTTTAATGAAATATTCTTCCACTGGACAAAGTTAACCAAACACAGAATTAGGCAGAGATTCCTTTTCTTCTATGAATGCCTTCATTTAGGGCATGTATAATAAATCAGAAAAAGGAATCAGTGCATATCTTAACAAGGAGACCAAAGAGAACAAGGTCTTCCCACTTATTCTAGCAAGGATGAAGTTGTTCCTTCCACGTAAGATCTACTGATTTTTTCCTTTCTTCTTTTTACAAAAAAATACATATTTTGTATTGCTTCATTACTCTTTCTCATATACAGGTTAGTTTGCTGATGAAATAGTACACAGTTTATAAATAGGAATGAGCAACCTGTTTTGGAAATACATGATCCCTCCTGAGATATGTCTACTTCTGTATACATGTTTCTCAACCTAGTCTCTTTGAAGTTCACATTTCTGTTCTGTCTTCCCTATTAAGTTCTGAGTGTGAAGGAGATGAAATGTAAGAATCATATTTATATCACAGAATTACAGAGTGGTTGAGGTTGGGAGTGATTTCTTGAGATCATCTATTCCAACCCCCCTGCACAAGCAGGGTCACCTAGAGCACGTGGCACAGGATCGTGACCAGGTAGGTTTTGAATGTCCCCAGAGAAGGAGACTCCATAGCCTCTCTGGGCAGCCTGTTTGAGTGTGCTGTCACTCTCGTGAAGTTTTTCCTCATACGCCGAAGGAACTCCTTGTGTTTCAATTTGTGCCTTTTGCCACAAAGGCACATTACTGGCTTAAGGTTAACTTGTTGTCCATCAGGACTCTGACATCCTTGTCCGCAGAGCTGCTGTCCAGCAGGTCAACCCCCAACTGTACTGGGGTTATTCCTCCCCAAGGGTAGGACCCTGCACTTTCCTTTGTTGAATTTCATGAGGTTCCTCTCTGCCCATCTCTCCAGCCTGTCCAGGTCTCTCTCAGTAGCTGCACAGCCCTTTGGTGCATTAGCCACTGCTCCCGGTTTTGTATCATCAGCAAACTTTGCACATGTGGGTCCCTCCAACTTGCTGGTTTATCCAGCCCAAAGTTCATTGACAAAGTATACATATACACACACACCGTAAATAGTGAGGTCACGCAGAAATAAGGAATAAAATGTTATGAGAAGATTGCACCTACCACAGTCATCACGTACAGCGTTCAGTCAGTAGCAATTCGCTTACATGCCACTGGCCTCTTTTATCACTCTGCACTTCGCCATCTTTCCATTCTTATTCTCCTTTGCCCTACTCTTCGTCCACCCTTGTCTTCTCCCATATAATCAACTCTTAATTACTTCTTTTCCCATTTTGGGAAAATAAGTCGCTGCTTTTTGGTATTTCATCCTTACCTAGGTAATCATGGCCTTGCTATTGCTGAAATACCGAGATACTGCAGACCTTCCAGGTTCTGCTCCCCGAAGTGTCCCTGATACTCTATGCAATTACTGCAAAGTTTGGCTTTCCTTCAAATAACTGTCCCTTGACCCCCTGTGAAATCTTAGCATTCCTCACAGCACTATTTGTAACTTTTTTTAGCTTCTCACTCTATTACTTGTTATATCCATCATCCTCCTGTGCCATCATCAGTAGTTTCTCAGGTTTTGTTCAGTTAGCTAAACTTCAGGCCAGGGTCTGCATACCTTAACAGCAACATCCTTTTAAGAAAAAAGAATTTATAGTATTTTTTGTGTTGATGAAACCTTATGTTTATAAGATAGTAAAGAAGAATTGGTGCCTGTCTGATTATGACATATAAGCCAATTTTTCTTGTTAGAGTATTTCTGTTAAGAAAAGCTTTTGCAAAATATACATCTGTGGACTTAGATAAGTTGCAAATGTCATTTATTTCTGAATAATTCTTGTAAAGCTGTGAATTAAAAGCCAGTGGTACATCCATTCATCCAATATGCTGCTTACCATTTATATCTTTGGGAACTCGCTAAAGCAGATAAGTCAAGCATGCCTCGGCTTGTTCTGCCTCTTTTTCAGAAAGCTCAGCAAGGAATTGCTTCATTTAGGAGATTCAGTCACTCAGTAGCATTTGCAAAGCTCTTAGGCCCTGTAGTATTGAGCTGGGAGCTCCTGCAGTCCAGACCATTTCTCTGCTCCCCACTAAAACACATCTCAGTTCAGTTCTCTCTTCAATGGTTATCAGTGGCTGCAATCTATGGCCATCCTGCATTTATGAAATGCACTACAAATGATCTTAGTGCATGAGCTTACTGGATAAACTAAAATCATCAGTTCAGATCTTTAATGAATATAAGCTGTCATATCTTAGTTCAAGCCAAAGAAGCTGTGACAATTTGCACCATAAAAAAAAACAGCTTAATAGAGTAAGGCAGCTTGAATAAGCAACATCCTTTCAGGCCCTTTATTTTCATTCTTTGTTTTATTTTGGATTTTTTCTTTTTTTTTTTTTTTATCCTTTCAGGCCCTCTATTTTCATTCTTTGTTTCATTTTGGATTTTTTCTTTTTTTTTTTGAAACTGTGGTGTATAAGTAAAGCATGTTGTAGATGTAATTTTTAGTCACTACGAAAGCAGTACAAAACAAAAATGGTTGTGTTTGGTCTTTCAGTGAAAGAATCCTAAGGAACATTAAAAACATTGTGTAATGTACAGAGATAAGGCAATGAAATGCCAACCCTGGTTTCTATTTTCAGATTCATCCTTGCTTCAAGACTTCAGTCTGACTGGATGCTGATGCTGTTCTTTGCACACACACACTTGACTGTGACAGTCACTGTTGGGCTACTTCTGATCCCTAAGGTATTCTATTTTTCTGTCTTTTTTTCTCTTGCCAAGACCAAGAAAGATAATATAATTATTATGTAGAAGCAATTCTTCATAAAATTCTTTAGAAAATTCACTAGCAAACAAGAAAAGGGAGCTGCAAAATTTGACTATGATGCCTAAAATATGAAAATATATATGAGGCAGTCCTGCTTTTTGTACTTTTAAGTCCACTTTTCTGTTGCCGAAAATTTCCTTTATTATGCAGGTATAAATCATTCATTTTGCCTACCATGCTAAGACTCTGTCTTTTAAAAAGTTTAGCAAAACTGGTTGTGCCACTTCTCAAATTTAGAAGGCATTTGCTTGCTGTGGCCACATGAGATCATTCCTTGAGTTACCTGATTGACAAGTGTGAACACTGTAGTGTCTCACCTTGAAGCAAAGGCTTGACATTTTTTAGATAGATTTGCTGACATTTGTCCACATCAACTGCATTTGCATTTTTTTTGCTTGTACATGCTTTGTGGAGATTTGGTAGAGTTTGGAAACCAAATGTGCCATATTCAGCCTGCGCAACATGTACTCAGGGCTACAGGGGCTGAATTAGACATTTTCTCTAGTTGCTGATTTCAGATACTTGGGTGGCTGTGTGTCTGCCAGTGTAATCTGAAATCAGACAAAGAATTTGAAAGAGGGCGTGGGGAGACTGGAATGGACCATTAAATAAAATTGCAATGGGCAGCTCGGGCTGGCTGTGAGAGAGGAGGCTGGGATTTATCTTGGCCGATAGTGGAGACACCTTTGCAAGTCAGAAGCTTGGGACATTCCTAGGAGACTCTTGGCTCATAATACAGAGCCAGGTGTGGAGGTTGGTGAGAGGATGGACATGGGAGGGAGAAGGAAAGGGGCAGAAAGGCGGGATGCAGGGAGCAGAACAGAGCTTTGAGCTCTACAGCCTGTTTCCCATCTGCCTCAGGAGATGAAACTAAAACATGTCGGGCTCTGCAGTGCCAGAATACCACAGGCAGCTCCTCCTGTGCCTGGTGCCAGCCGTGGGATTTCACTTGGGCTTCTTTCTTGTGCCGTATCCTGGCAAACAAAGTATAATTTGATAATGACTCTGGAAATCGCCAATTCTCTGAGTCAAAAGATCAAGAACCAAAGAGGATATTAAAGATGTAAAGGTATCCATAAATAAGAATGCTGCACAGTTCCAGTTAAGGCGATTTTCATGTTAGTGAAGCTGCTTTTCCTATCACTTGCTTGTGTCGAAACAGTATACTGATAACTGTCAAAGATACATGCATTAAACAGTCACAAGAGGACACAGTGATGCAGTCTTAACAGTGAACAGCCTTGCTTTGTTTTAATGATTTTTCTGGTCATTAACAATAATTTTATTATTTTTTTTATCGTATGCCTATTATTACGTTGTTTTCAGAGATGCCTTTTGACACCAGCCTAGAAAGTGTGTTAACCTTTTAGGAACTGACTCATAGCTAGTGATCAACATTTCTATTTTTAGTTTTATTATCTATGTAACATGACACAGACTTTTCTTTCAGCATCCCAAAGAACTCAGGAAATCAAAAGAAAATCACAACGTTCCATTTATAGATATAAAATCATGAGGCCAGATGACTATGTGTGCAGTGATAACTAGGGATCAGTTAATTAATGTGAATCAAAAAGGAGCTGACACAACCTCCATCTGACTTTGGGTATGAACATTTGCTGAAACTTAGGAGAGAGGGATTAATTTGTCCCGTTCTAATTTATCTTCATTCATTTTGTTTTGTTTTGTTTTTTGCTGTCTCATTTCTTCCTTGTTTTGGTCAGAATCTAAAAGAAAGAATTATTTTCTACCAGATCATTCAACTGTATGGGATATAAAATAGTCTTATTGTTTGAGCAACCTAATTGGAAACATAGGTTGAATGTCTATTCCTGTATATTTTCATACTAGTTTAATTTAAAAGCAATTTAAAGAGGTTCAAATAGGCATGGAATTAAGCACAAGGAATTCTTCTATTGTAGATGTCTAAGCCTTTTCAAGTTAAGTCATAAATAACAAGAATTCCTTCTGTTCAATGCTGGTATTCTGTAGGATGCTATTTATGTCAATGATGCCTGTAGCTGGTATCTTGAGTTAACACAAGTCACATGAAATCCATAGAAAGATCATCGTACACCTAAAATAGTTGATGTAAACTTTTACTGTTCACTGATGGCAGCATCTTTTTTATGAATACTTATTGCAGTTTTCACATTCAAGCAATAACCCAAGAGATGATATAGCTACAGAAGCATATGAAGATGAGCTTGACATGGGTCGCTCTGGATCCTATCTGAACAGCAGCATCAATTCAGCATGGAGTGAACATAGTTTGGATCCTGAAGACATTCGGGTATATAATAACTATAAAATACTTATTTTCAAGAACGTGTGCTTTTTTCCCTATCAGTTAACTCTGAATCGCATCCATTTGACCTGTTTTTACAGATACTAAATGAAACAGTCCAGATAGGTCATGTAATGATTGTGGTACTGGGTTCTGTAACATCTTTTAGATAAAAATGTGCTTGTGTGAAGAGAATCTGCATTATCTGTTATAAAAAGTCATATGGGAGGCTGAAGAGGAGGAAACCATAGCAAAAGATGTTTATCAGTATACATAGGTTCTTTGAATTAGCTTGAAACACAGAGTTTGATGTCAGTGGGATTAGTCATTTGCCATCACTATATAATATATAATTTTATCAAACACAATAAAAAACGGAAAAAAAACTTCCATCCTATCCTACATGATTAAAGGGCTCTTCTGTCTGTAGCTTCTCTGACTTAACATTCCCCAACTAAAGCATAGTGGTAGAGTTCAGCCGGAAAACATGCAGCGTAAATGAGTATTAATTGCCTTTGCATGCTGTATGCTATGCTGCCATGCAGGGCAACCACGTTGTGCTATGATTTCAGTGTTGAATTTATTTAAAAATTAGAAAAAATGGATTAAAGTTCATGGAGAAATGGCATATTCAAGCATTAGAAAAGACAGGGAAAGAAGGTTAATATGTTTTTATTCTAATAGGTAAGGCACTCACTGGAGTGCTAAGTTGACTGGATTCACTCTGTACATACTAGCTTTGCCTTCACTTTGCTTTGCAGGATGAGCTGAAGAAACTATATGCCCAGCTTGAAATCTATAAGAGGAAAAAGATGATTGCTAATAACCCACATCTCCAGAAAAAAAGGTGCTCTAAGAAGGGCTTGGGGAGATCAATAATGCGACGTATTACAGAAATCCCTGAGACAGTCACGAGGCAGTGCTCCAGGGATGAGAAGGACCTGGTGGAGCACAGTGCTGTAAAGAATACTGCAGCACTGAAGAAAAACCCGCAGGACTCCACGACTTATGTAAAGCCAAAAGAAGAGACTTTGAAAAACAGAGTATTTTCATTAAAGAAGTCCCACAGCACTTATGATCATGTTAGGGATCAAACAGAAGAACCTAACAGCTTAACTAGAGAAAGCGTGGAAGGTCTAACTGCTGAGAATTCACTTCTGGATTCCTTGCCTGAGAATAAATTAACCAAAAAAGCTACTGAAAAAGTTGAAGCAGCGTCCACTGAATCAGTCCCTTTGGTGTGCAAATCAGTAAGCGCACATAACTTAAGTGCAGATAAGAAGCCTCTGCATCCAAGAACATCTGTGTTACAAAAATCGCTCAGTGTTATTGCTAGTGCCAAGGAAAAGACTCTAGGCTTAACAGGTAAAACGCAAAGTCTCGAAGAAAGCACTAAATCCCATAAATCTCAACAAAAGAATAAGGAGATCAACAAAAAACACTCAATCTCTGAGAAAGGGGAGCATAAGGATTCTCAGTGGAAGAACTCTACGCACTCTGAGGAGACAAAGAAAACCCATAAATCTGGAATTATGAAACAACAAAAGGTTAGTCAGATGCCTACAAATCCTGACACAGGGCCAGGTAAGTCTCTGCACAAGGACAATTTTGACATAGGAGAAGTTTGTCCTTGGGAGATATATGACCAAATTCCTGGTCCTGTGCCTTCTGACTCTAAAGTTCAAAAACATGTATCTATTGCTTCCTCAGAGTCAGAGAAAAACCACCCTTCCCAGCCAAAGGGGAAATCTCATCATAAGCTGAAGACAGCTGAGGGGTATCAACAATCCAATCAAAAGAGCTCAGAGAAGTTGGAGACAACCCCTTGGGAGACACAAGAGCAGCAGGCTTTTGAAAATGAGAAAAAACAGTTGAATTCCAAGTCTCAGGTCACCCCTGGGTTGAAATGTGAGAATGTTAATAGATACGTGCCCACTCCTTGTGCTGGGCAATATGACGAACAACCCCAGAAAGCAACAGAAAAGGAAAACCTCAATAAATTGGCAGAACAGAAAAAAAATAAATTGTCTGAGGCAAATGCGCTTTCCTCTGACTCCCATAAGCCAAGTAGTTACTTACAGAAACCTTTAGCATCTCGAGCTGAAGTCTGCCCTTGGGAGTATGATACACCAGATTTACCAAATGCAGAAAGAAGTGTAGCTTTATCAAAAACCTCTACTATAAGTGCAAATAAAACAGCAACACCTCGAAAATAAGAGGTTTTGAACTGAGGAGAGTAGCAACACTGAGAAGAAAGACAACATGAAAGAGAAGAGACTTAGGCCAGAAGGATCTGAAAATTCCTAAGGAGCATCACTTAAATCAAGAGAATCAGCACAACACATAAGCAGAAAATAAGCAAAGTAAATTATTATTGTTCTTATTGTTTATTTTTTGAGTGCCAACAGTGTGATTCGCAGTGTCCAAAATGTGGCCCCTGCTGCAAGGAATTTACTGAGTCAATGAAAGAAACCAGCCTTGGTGAAGTCACTACTTCAAAAGAATTTAAAAAAATGGCGATAACAAGTGCACACCGTAAATCTCACCACAATTGTTTCTGAATGCCCACAACTGGCTTTAACTTGCCCTTGGGACTTTAAAGATCCATTGGAAGTAGGGCACAGAAAATGTCCTGATGGCAAAATGGGGTATCAGTGAGCAGCTTATTATAATGACGACTTTTCACTTTGTGTATTGAATCTTGATAGCACTGCTAACTCAATGCATCCCAAAAATACATTTTATATAATGATTGCTCTCATTTTCTTATTAATGTATGTTTAAGTACATTGTTGTGTCTCATATTAAAGCATTCCAGATTGTATAATTTTTGCAAATAACTTTGATATTATATGACACAACACATTTATGCAATCTGCAGATACTTTATTCTTACTACAACTTAAAATACCTGTTACAGACTTTTTGTTTATATATAGAATTACAGTAATCTTTCACTGGCTAGGGAAGCCGTAACTTTTATGGGGAAATTCCTTTGGGCTTTGAGGGATTCTTTTTTTTTTTTTTTTCCTGTGATTTCTCTAGTGATTTTGTTGTTTTGTTTTACTATCTGTTATTTAAATTTATAGTTTGATACTGTAGTATTCAGGGGTTTTATACAAGATAAGTTGCTTGTTATGCACTTCCCTGTCAATCCTCATAGACTTTGTTACTAGCAAAACTCAAGTCGTCTGAGCTGCATATTCTGATAAATCTTAGGACAACTTATCTGTTGTTTGCTAAATATTGAAAAATATAATCTAACAAACTGGAATTCCTATTTTAATCATTGTGACCTTTTTCAGTATTTCATACTGAGCATATCCTACTAAAAGAACCAAACAAGAATGACAACAGTATACCAAAAACTTATAACCTGTTTTACTGAAAATACACAGCTCTGGCAAATATGTTGGCTAGCTTATTTAACACAACATTTAACATTTACCCCTATGGCAATCCTCCAAAAATTGGCCTTTGAGGAGAGAAATCCAAAACATTACTTTTCCCCATATATGCAATTAAGAGAGACAGGCGGGATTAGAAATGATGGCATCTCTCTCCTGCTGTCCAAAATACTTAGACTTGTGTTTATCTATACATGCATCTATAGTGAAAGTTAATATTTTATACAGTGCTAATTTTCGGTAATAGCTACAGTCCTCATCCTGCATATGAGCTTAATTCATAGATGGCCCATTCACATCTATGACCTTTAGTGCATAAACACTCATGGTAGGATCAGGGTCTAAGAGGTGTTGCGGAGGTTCTGGGAAGTAACACTGATAATGAAAAGCCAGATACCACCCTCTTCCATCTAAATTTAATTCCAGTAAAGTGCTGTTTACTAGAATTGTCTGTACATGAAGTAACCCAAAATAAAAGACAGACCCAGTCTTAAAGAACTTGTGCAATTTGAAAGAAGTGATGGGATTCAGTGGAAGAACAGGAAATGAGGATGATTTGGTAGGATGTGTTGTTTAATATATATATAATATATATATAAAATAGATATTTATATATGTTTAATATATATATAATGTCATATCTAATACACACATGCACATACACGTCTGTAGTATAAACTGATTTTTGTGGCATCATAGAAAAGGTGGCTTAAGATAAAGCTTGTTGAACAGAGGGACTTGGACACCTGGGCATGGGGAAGATGTTTCTTGTCCTTTAAAATGGACTAGAGAGTATGGGCACATCTATCCTGACAGATCAAGACAGCTCTGATCCTCCTACTGCCTCTGCTAAGCCTAACCTGGGCCATGCAAACACCTAAGCCAGCCGGAGACAAGACAGCTCAGATATGGGCACGTTAGCCTTGCTCATAAACTCTACTGAAAGTCAGAGCTCGTTAGTCCCAGATTGAAGTTGCTGGGCAGCCCAGAGCAATCCTGGGATCATCTGCCTCCCACCACTGTGTTGTAGGCTGTGCTTTCAGCCTAACAGATCTGGTCTTTGACTTCCATGCATATCTGATCCTGGGTGCTTTGGACAACTGCAAACCCACCTTGCACACACAGTGCCACAGGCATCCCAAGGACAGCCTAAACCCAGCTCTGTGCGTGTGGCAGGAAAGAGACCAGGTTGGAGTGAGTGGGCCCAGGTTCTCCCTTCCCTGTCCCAAGCACAGAATTTGGCAAGAATTTGTTCTGTAAAAAGCCTTCAGAGAGAAGGTACCCCTAAATTTCCCTGCGTGGTGTAAGTCTGTCTTGAGAACTCAGCTCTTCAGGAGTCCTACCAGAGCACACCGAGCCCTGTCTCTCCAGGGTGCTGGCACCCACCTTGAGCCTCTCCTATTCTGGAAAGGTGGAGGTGCCCCAGGAGACTCCACAGCTCCACTAGGTGGGCATCGGTGTGGCCAGGGGACCCCTTGCAGCAGGTTGTCCTGCTCACAGCCAGTTGTCAGCACTTTGTCAGAGCCAGGTGCTAATGTTACACAAGACATCTGCGGGGAAATTGTGGAAGGGAATATTTTGTACAAACTCACAGCCCTTCACAAGGACCAGGTCCCAGCACCCTCCACCCGCACTCATCCTGCCCTCTCTTTTAGCCTTGGAGCTGAGCAAGGATTCTCAGCCTCTGCACTGTGGCTGCCATGGATGGTGTCTTGTGTGTCAAGGGCAGGGGATCACATCAGCAACCACCCAGGCAGCACCCCTGTCCCTGCACTGCTGGCAGGATCAAGCCCTTCATGCATGAGCCACCACTGATCCGTCTGCACTTCCTCTCTCTTTCTTTCTTCCTCCTCTCTCTCTCTTCCCCTTCCTTCCTTCCTTCCTTCCTTCCTTTCTTCCTTCCTTCCTTCCTTGCTTCCTTCCTTTTCCTTCCTTCCTTCTTCCTTCCTTCCTCCCTCCCTTCCTTCACTCTCTCTTTTTATCCCTTTCTCTTCCTTTCTCCCTTATTCTTTTTATTTCTTTCTTCCTTTATTTTCTTTCTTCTTTCCTTCCTTTTTTTCTTGCTTGATCACTTCCTTGCTTTCTTTCCCGACGCTCTCTCTTTTCCTTTTCTTTCTCTTTATTAGATATTCAGAAACAAAGTCCATTCCTAAAGTGGTGTAAATCATCCCAGCTGCATTGCAAACAAAAGAGTGATTCACCATGCAAGTCATTGGCTGCAATATTCTTCTTGTTTTTTATTTTCTTTCATCCTTTCCCTCACTTCTTAAAAAATGTCTTTTATGGTTCTTTAGGCTTGTTGTAGTCAAATATCCTAAACCTGATGCAATTGGAGCCCTTTCTTTTAGAATGCAATGAGGCTTTCCCTAGTTTGTCTAGCAACTGATATGTGGGCTACGGATATAATTGGTACTTTAGGTTATTTTGCACTTCAGAAAATGAGGGGCCAAACTTCACTCAACTATTATATTTCACTATGATGCTGCTAGAAACATTGCTTAATGAAGACATACTAAGTTAGACATAAATGATGTTCTGTGTTTCATAGATTTTTCTCCACCAGCATAAATTGGCTAGATTGCTTAGTTGTCTTTTTCTGGAGTTTCATTGTCATTATTCAGCCAAGAGAAGTGCAACTCTAGAATAAAGATGTTTTCTAGCAGATCTGTTAAGAGAAAAGATAATAAATAATAAAGTCACAAACATTTGCTAGGTTGTCCTTTTAAATGCATGTGCAAGCTGCATTTCTTCTTTATTTCTAAGCCATGGTTTATAAATAATTAGATTTATACCAATTTCATTAGATTTGTATAATTTATGCAAGATTATACGCTTTAAAATATAAATTAATACACACCTATCATCGGCTTTGGTGGCATCATAGACCTGAAACTGGACAATACTTTTATATTTGCTCTCCTTAGGCTTTTGCATGCTTATGACAACAGGCAGGCCTGAGAAAACACTGCCTTTTTGACTTTTAACATTTTAGCTACTCCAAGTTGTAGGGTATATAAAGCTGTAAGTCTCTTCACTTTATAATGTGGTTCTTATAACAATGTTATCTGGCAACCTACAGCATCCACCATGAAATACTTAATAGATTTATGTTGTAATGTGTTGCAGCATGTAAATAATGTAACTTCTCTGCAATAAAGCACATTTATATGAAAGCTGTCTATGACCTTTGGTGTCGTAATTTTTTGAAGTCCTGATGAATACTAAGCAGATGTCTCATTAAACTTATAAGTAAAAATGAGTTTTCCAGTGTATGCGATCTGATCATGTCATTACCTCACATTTTCTGGATGTAACCTTTAGACAAAATGTGGTATCCTGTTCAGGATTTTGCATTAAGGAAGTAAAACCTTGCATGAAGAACATCTCCCTCTTTTCAGTAGCAGTAACTTATAGACTAAAACCCCGGATCCATGGTATGTTCTCTCTGAATTTAAGGGCAAGTAGAACATTAGAAAACATTAAAAGCCTCTAGTTCACCTGTGTTATACTTGTGCATGAGAAGTAAAAATCATTTAATGTGGAAGAGTGACTAATGTGAGGAGAAACTAGTATAAACTTCTGAATGGTCTGAAGGTCATTAGGAAGTTATGTGCTGTTTTTCAACAGAGGGGAATTACGGAAGATCCTGGGAAGTCATCAGGCAGCAGTTTACAATAAATTAAGTTTTCTTTTGCATATGGTATAATTAAGTTGTTGCGCTCATTCTCACAGATTGCTGTGAAAATCAGAGTTCAAAAAGCATTAGACAAGTCATGGAAGAGAAATACATCAAGTTCCATGAAAAAAGCGTACGTGAGCACAAACTTAATTCCTGATCTGCAGAATGTTGAACAGTGGGAGACTTGTCTTAGCAGGAATCACCGTGTTTTCATTCCATTAGCATTAACTCCTGGATATGATGCTAGATAAACATTTCATCCAATCCAGTACAACCTTTGTGTGTTCTTATGTCTGCATAAATACAGCTAGTTAGTCTTAATTAGTTTATTTTCATTTGTCATTCCTGTTTTTTTAATGCCCCATTATTTATGTAGGAGATCTGATAATTTCTTTTACAGGCTTACATTCACTTGTAATGAATGCGTCGCCATCCAGCACTTCCTGGGTTTACACACTGCCAGTTCTGAGTCATGATACTCAGGACTGACAGGAACATGATGTAGAGAGAAGAGGGAAGGGAGTTATTTACATTCAGTAAATAAATTTTGAAAGAGTTCATACCAAACCCCTCATAGAGCCCACCCATCTCTAAGGCACCTTGGCTTTCTCATACTCAGGGGACATAACCCATAGTGGCCTTTTGAAGACAGCTTCTGACATCTTCACAGATCTAAGAAGTAAGGAAAGGACTTCCAAGGTTTATTGCTTTGAATTCTGGGGGAACGGACTACTCATGGGTAGTCTCATAATGTTGGTGTAAAGAATTTGTGTACACATGCATTCACACACAAACAATATGCTTTTTTTTAGGCAAACTGGGTGCCCATAAATCTATGGGCCCGGATGGGATGCACCCAAGAGTGCTGAGGGAACTGGCAGGGGTCATTGCTCAGCCGCTCTCCATCATCTTTGAGAGGTCTTGGAGAGCAGGAGAGGTACCAGAGGGCGGGAAGAAACCAGCGTCACTCTAGTCTGCAAAAAAGGCAAGAGGGAGGAGCCAGAAAACTACAGGCCGGTCAGCACCACCTCCACCAGCCTCTTCCACCTGGAAAGGTGATGGAGCAGCTCATCATAAAGACCATCACTAGGTATGTCAAGGAAAAGAAGGTGATCAGGAGTAATCAGCACGGATTCAGCAAGGAGAAGTCATGTCTGACAAACCTGATTGATAGCCTTTTACGATGAGGTGACCAGCTGGATGGATGTTGGGAGAGCTGTGGATGTTGTCTACCTCGACTTCAGCAAGGCTTTCGACACAGTCTCCCATAAAATTCTCATAGGAAAGCGTAGGAAATGTGGATTGAGGCTGATGGCAGCGCCCAAAGGGTGGTGATAAATGGGGCAAGTCTGGTTGGAGGCCTGTGGCCAGTGGTGTCCCACGGGGTCAGTACTGGGCCTGGTGCTCTTCAACGATATCCACAAGGGCACAGAGCGCACCCTCAGCAAGTTTGCAGATGACACCAAACTGGGAGGAGTGGCCGACACTCCTGAGGGCTGTGCTGCCATTCAGAGAGACCTAGACAGGATGGAGAGTTGGGAGAGGAACCTTAACGAGACTTAACAAGGACAAATGCAGGGTCCTGCACCTGTGGAGAAATTACCCCAGGCACCAGTACAGGTTAGGGGTTGACTTGCTGGAGAGCAGCTCTGTGGAGAGGGATTTGGGAGTCCTGGTTGACAACAGGTTAACCATGAGTCAGCAATGTGCCCTCGTGGCCAAGAAGGCCAAAAAACTTAAGAGACTGGAGCATTTGTCATATAAGGAAAGACTAAGTGAGCTGGGCCTGATTAGTCTGGAGAAGAGAAGAAGGCTGAGAGGAGACTTGATTAACATGTTCAAATACCTGAGGGGTGATGGGGAGGATGGGGCCAGGCTCTGCTCCGTGGTGGCCGGTGGCAGGACGAGGGGTAACGGGTGCAAATTGAAACACAGGCAGTTCCACCTCCCTGTGAGGAAGAACTTCTTTCCTGTGAGGGTGACAGAGCCCTGGAACAGGCTGCCCAGAGAGGTTGTGGAGGCGCCTCTGGAGATCTTCAAAATCTGCCTGGATGCCACCCTGTGCCACGTGCTCTAGGTGTCCCTGCTGGAGCAGGGGGGTTGGACTAGATGATCTCTAGAGGTCCCTTCCAACCTGAACCACTCTGTGATTCTGTGACAAAGGCTTATTAAAGAAAAAGTCATGGTCTTTTCGTGCACTGTAGTAGAAATTTGATGAAAAGCTATATTTGATGAATAGCTATATTTTCTGTGACCCTCTTGCTTCTACTTTGGGATCCTTTTATGAAATGGAGATCCTTTGGGAAGAAGCTGGCTGGAAAGCTTGTGCTGTGGGGAGAGGCTAAGAGAACAGGGCTTGTCCAGGCTGCAGAGGGGATGGTTTCAGAGAGCCCCAACATCAACAAGCTGGTACCTCCAGGGACACTATCAGAAGACAGGCTCTCTGCAATGATGCAGGGAGGAAGGAAGAGAGATCACCGGAATAAACTCAAACATGAAACATGCAGATTTAATATAGGATTTAATATAAGACAAGATACCTTTTTTTTTTTTCACCATGAGGACAATCAAGCAGTGGCTCTTCGGAGGTTTTCAAGACCTGACCAGATAATCAGGGACACAAACACACTGTCAGCAATCCCCTTGGTACAAAACTCTTAAGAAACAAGAAGCCACTCATCATCCAAAGAGCTGCCACTGGCCCATTTGGGTCCCTGCTTTTCAGCTAGTGGTCCCTTCAGGTTCTGAATGCTCTTTGCCTCGAGGCTCCACATTTCATTGGAAATGTCGCAGTTGATCTTTCTCTCCTGTACTTACACTGGGCTTTGCTTTCTTTTCAGCTAGGGGCTGGGAGCACTGTAAAGCAAACTAAGCTCTTTTCAGGCTCTTCTCATGGTTGTTGAGCTCCCTTGGATCCCCTGGAGTTACTTTCCCAAGCTTGAGCATGGGACAGAGGGCAGTACGGTTGTGCTAACCTACTCCATGGATTGCAATTCATTTGTTCATTTTTAAATCACTTACTACCAAAATACAGCCACCTTAGTAAAATCCTTTGCTACACACAGAGCATGGGGCAGAGGGCAGTACGGTTGTGCTAACCTTCTCCAAGGATTGCAATTCATTTGTTCATTTTTAAATCACTTCCTACCAAATACAGCCACCTTAGTAAAATCCTTTGCTACACACAATCCCAAGATAATAAGAATAATAAAAAGTCATATCCGTTCAGTTTTCTGCTGCAAACCACCAATCACAAAATTTGACAAATTATTTAGGAACCAGGTTCTTTCTGTAGGTACTGGTCTGGCTCCCAGACTCGCAATGCCTTAGTTTCCCATCATGAGTGTGGGGATAACATGACTCCTTCCTAAAGATGCTGGGAAGAAGGATGACTTCTCTACAGTGTATGCTGTGATAGTAAACAGGCGCAATGCTACTCATCACCTTTTATAATGCACTGGCTTTATAGTATCTAATGGGCATCATTAAAATGTGTATTGATTCACAAAGGATTACTGAGCTCATTATTATCTATTTATGAATTAAGGCCACTTCATTAAGGTAAATGATTTTATGCTAGAGAAAGTTTCTTCTTGACTCTTTTATAATTTACGCTTTTTCTTAGTAAAACGAATAAAACCCAGAGAAATCAGAAGATAAAATGACCTGACCTTTTCCTACATTCAATTTTTTATAGTCTCCTGAATTGCTCAAATGTATGAAATGAATATTTAGGTTTTTGTTTTGTTTTATCAGTGGTATCAGGAATTTTTTTTGCACACATTCACAGTTTGCTGGTTATATAGTGATGTCCCACTGTAAACAGAGAGAGCAAATTAGAAATCCTGTTGGCTCTCTAAATACTATCCAAATGTCACAAGGACGGTCTTAGGTATTTGTGGCGCTGGTACATCTGGTACGGTTTGGTAGGTCTGTTTAATTTCAGCAGTTCTTCATTGCTTCAAATCCATGGAGCTAGGTAAATTCAAACAAATAATATCAACCTGTTGCTCTTTACATCCTTAACAGAAATAGCCGGGCTTTGTAAGCAGAGAGCTGAATGTCCTCAGAAGAAAGGTAAGTTGTGGCATAACGAGGTGCTAAAATCTGTCCTAAGAATCCAATTTGTTTGTATTTAATGTCACTGTAACTATCTTCAATCAAAATAAACACAGGCCTTTATGAAAGCCTTAAGTAGATTTCCTGATTCTCCTTCCAGATATGCTCTATTGCTCTCCTTTGGGGATTTTGTCCCTCTCCCTTCCTTTAGAAAAAGTTATGTAAATGAGCTCATCTCCTGCCATAGACTCAACAACACATGCTGCATAGATGTTTCCTAGTCTGCTTCTTTATTCATTTTTTCTTTATTCTTTTATTTTCTATCCCCTCTTGTGTGCCCTGCTCGAGCTCTTGCTCAGCCTGATTCAAGTTGTTATTCGATGAGATCAAAGTTGCTCTCCCTCAGCTCTTTTCCACTCTATCCTGTTACTCAGGAACAACACACTGAAAACAGAAGAGACTTAGAAGCACCAAAGATTTAGGTGTTTTCAAAAATCCTATTTAATCTGTTCATAGCCATCTAATTATCGTGCATCTATGGTAGTTGCATTCATCTATTTAACATAGCCTCCAACTATTCTCTCCTGATGAATGTTAGCTTCTCCATCATCATCTTTATCTCTGAAAGAGAAACTCTGCGTTATGATTTTTCTTTGCCTTTTCCACTAATCCCACTCTCCTGACTTTGTTAAACCCCACTGTTTTTTCCTACTGTTGCAAGTTCATCTCAGTTACATAGCCCATCTGCCCTCACAGCCCAAGCATTCAGTGTCCCTGTCCGTAATTTCTGCACTGGATTTTCTTCTGCCCACTAATGCACGTGTTTTGGTGCAGATGTACGGCCCACTAATGCACGTGTTTTGGTGCAGATGTACGGCCCGCTTCCACTGAACCACCTCATCTACCTCGCACCTTCCACTGCCTTTGCTGAGAACTATTGGGAACAGAAATATTTTGGAATATTCTTTTGTCTCTCTTTCTAATACCAGTGTTCAGGTGCTGGTTAGCCAATGTAAGATCTCTTGTGGTACCATTCAGAGATAATTTTGGGTGAATGTCTTAATGTCTAATTAGACAATCCAGGGGCTCAGTCTGGCCTCAAGGTCCAGCCCACCAAATCCAAATCCACAGGAACAATGAGCATCAAAAATGCACACATAACAAGTCTAGAATTATGGAGGAAGGAAGAAAGGAATGAAAGAGAAAACACAGTGACTCTCATGTGACTATGATGAATGCATCTTTGTCAATAACATTTTTTGTTCACCACTTCAGTGGATTTATTACCCAACTGTATTTGCCTATTAAGATATTTTTAAAGATTTGTTAACCATATTAGCAGACAACAGTGGATTTTTCTATGAAGTTAGGAGATCAAGAAAGAACCAAAAAGATCCAAAATACTTCAACAGAGCAAAATAATACTGTTGACTGAACAGAAGATCTGTTTCATGAACCTCATGCTCTTTACCTAAGAAAACTCCATGTTTGTTTACATGAATGGTGCTATTATTAAGGTAATTATTTTATAGCTGCATTGCAGCTAACATTCTGTGCACATGTATTGACTGGTGCTTCTTTCTGGACTTTCTGAACCACGACCTTCCTATGTTGAATTCACTTTCTTTTTTTCAGAAAAGCTGTTTCAGCAGACAGATGGTTGTAGCAGGAGCTGTAGTGTTAAACAAATCCTGCTAAATGATGCAGTCTTTGCTGACATCTTATTGTACCTTCTGGGTACTCTTCATCCTTTGAGTTCTTGAACTGTGAATGAAATACTTCATTTTTGTTATTAGTACTGGTAGAAGGAGTTCTTTTATACTGCTGTCAGTGTCCCTCAGCTGTGTGGCAATCTGGTGATGCTGTTCATGCACTAGTTCTTCTTGCTCCCTCTAATAACAAGTTGTTGTCCTCCCTTCTGCTGGCCCAGGCCAGATCAGCCTCTGTCTGACCTGCTACCTGCCTCCCACTGCCTTCTACTGACAACTTTGTCTTTCCATTGCCTCCCAGGTCCAAGTAGAAGATGTCTTAGGTAGGACTGATTTGAAAGAATGTCGACAAAGTAAAAAGCTGCATATGAATGAGCCTTCATAAAATTCTTGTATAGTCAATGGAATTTACTCAGTGCAGTCATTAGGCTTAATTGCTTTCATCTAAGTATGATGCCCACGTCACATCATATAAATTACATCTTAAAATTGCCTATTTCTTTCCAGTGGCCATAAAAGAAGATTAGAATGACACTCTTAGTTTAGAAGTATCCAATATATCGCACACTAGGTGAAACACTTGCTATGTTTCATCATATATTGTACACACCTGCACTGGCAGAGCCTTAATAGCCTTTCCAGCTTCCCAGCTTTTCAGCTGGCAAGGATCATTCAAATTCCTAACCTTGCAGCATGGGTGATTGTCTGACTAATGCATGTCAGACTCAGGTGAGACTGAAGCCTTCGCCTTCACACTCAGCGTTCATTACTACTCACAGTAAGTGGTAATGTACACAGGGATAATGTACTCTTTATCGTTAAAATGCAGTAGATCTGTTTTGATCTCTCCCTGGAGCTGAGTGGGAATTTTATTAAAATGAAGTGTCTCCATCTGGTTATTGACCATTATATTTAGTGTGCATTTTGCAGTGTTGCATGTATACTCGCATTTGGTTCCTTGCACCTAGCAAATGAATAACAATCCACCTTTGGGAGCACAGCAAAACCCATCAGACCAGACAAGAATTGTCACATGCCTTCTGCAGCGGGGGAACTCTGTGCTTCCTGTAGTAAGAGGTATCTAAAGGGCAACCACATAATTCAGTCAGCTTGATCGGGATCCACTTGCTTTGGGGAAGGGAATGTTATAGCTGTGAACTGTTGTATTATAAGCTGTGACAGGAGCTGCTATGTAGAAATCTGGATGGCCAAGGGTTGCCCACGTTACCACCATGTTGCCTGCTCCTTTTAAGAGTGCAGTTCTGCTACTTATTGGCAGCCTGATCTGAAGCTCAGTGAGCCAGAGGGAGTTTTTCCACTGACTTAAGTAGGTTTGAATCAGGCCCCAAAATAACAATTCCCTCTTTAGAAGGCAGGATGTAACAGGGTTGTAAGGAACGATGAGTGTGAGTGGCTTAATCATTACATTTATTCAGCTTTATGACTAATGCCTGTGTCAGTTAACAAGTTTCATTAACAGTATAGTGACCTTGAAAACTCTGCACATCTGACTAACTCATTCTGTTTTATGAGTAAGTGCTCTATATAGTGAGCAGGATGTAATTGAAAAGATGACATATAAAGTGACTTGAAGCTTGAAATGACTTAAACAACATGTGGCTTGCACTTTCACTTGCAACTGATATAGCTTTTAAATATCGAAAGAATACCTTAAATTACTGGAATTAAGGGTGTTGGTGCATTATCAGTATCAGGTAAAATATACGTGTATAGTGAGTTGAATATTAAGGCTATTAATCATAGGTATTAAGCACTAAGTAGTACAGAATGATTCCAATACTTGGTACTATTAAATGTAACTATGATGAATTTGGGGTCCATGATTTGCCAAATTTGGAAATCTGTATGTCAGTGAAAATGTATTATCTAGGAAGTATATTGACCACAGTGCTAATGTTCTGGCAGGTCACATTTTATGTCAGGTGAGATTAAAGGGTATTCCATGCACCAGTAATTGCAGAGAGATGGACAACTGCTGCCTAGTTACAAGGAACAGCTCTGAGTAGCCACACATCAATGAAGAGGGTACAAATAGTACATCTCACTCCAGCCCACTCAGAAGTGTGTATCTAACCATCCCTTCCTGCTGCCCCCAGGAAGGGGGGCAGTGATAATATCACTCATCGCTGAGATAAATCAGCACGTCAGCTTAGCCATTTAAGTTCTTTCTCTTCCTCCAAGACTGTTATGTGCCATGGCACAGGTATGATATATGCAGTGTGATCACACCTCCTGAGGCTGGCCTGCCTGCCTGCTGTTGAAGGCAATCTTTTATATCACTCAGCTAATTATCATACACTTTCTTGGAGGAAGGAATATCCATACATTCCTCTGTACATGCGTGTTGTATTTTGCCCTGCATTACTAGCAGGCAGTCCAGAGCAGCCTGTGGTGCAATAATCCACGTGCACAGTCAAATGCTGTGACTCCATATGTCCCCTGAAGGCACCATTAGCCCAACAAACAGAAACCAGGACTTGACTGTAGGCAAGCCATGATCTTCCAAATGATTCCTTGTTCCAAAAGAAATGCTAAGGATGTCCCCTCCTAAATGTACAGGGACAATACTCAATGAATGAGCTCCCTCAGAAGAGAGTGCTGTGTGTTTGCAAACCTGACGTATCTGTGCAGCCCTGGGGCATGCTCTTTCATCACAGTGCTCAGCTGCAACGACCCAACCTCCTCTCACGTCTTTTGGAGTCTTGTCATGGCCAGTTGGGTTATGTCCTGGTGTTATGGCCAAACTCAGGTGCACACAGGCAAAACAGTCCCTGTGAGCCCACCAGGGCAGCCAATAAAACCTTGCTTTAAAGAAGGACAGATCACGAGAGTGTATCAAGATAAATGTCCTCTGCACCATGTTCTAGCCAAATCCCCTATCCAAAAAATGACAGAAGTCACAATATCCTGGTGCTGGGGTGGTTGGGAAAAAAAAAAAAAGAAGAAAGAACAGCAAGAGCTCCACTACGAAACACGTGTGGGAGAGGTGAGGGAGGGAATTAAGGAAGCCTGAGAAGTATCAGCAACTTTCTTTGCTAAGACTCCCCAGAATAGTCTGCACGTGACTAAGCGCAGACACCTATATCTAACAGTCACGTTAGGCTCCCTTTATAGATACCGCCCCGCTTGCAGCGGGGGATATCCCTTGTAGATGTGTAGTGAGATGAGTCCCACCACTGCTGCCTTTACCAAAGAAGCCAAGTTTTCTTCCCAAGGCACTATCAAGCAAGATTAATACTTAATGATGAGTAACAAAACTTGTGTATGTGTAGTTTATCAATAACAGTTCTTGTTAAGTGCTAATTTATTTTTATGGCTATACTGTAATTTTATATTGTACTATTCATAATTATAATTTTCAAATTTAATCTTCTTATATTGAACAAGCTTGAAACAATTAACAGAAAGTGCTTTAGCGAGATCTCCAAGTTGCACTAATTCAACTAATTCTGACAGGACGTGAATGAAGTTTTTTATTTCAATTCCTATCCTTATTCTTCCTCCACCCTGCTCATCTTCCTGAGTTCTTCATTGAGATGTCTTATGTCGTCCCACCAATGCCACTTTGGCTTTAACAAGAATCCCTTTCTGCATATGGATCAAACACTACCAACAGTGAGTCCTGGGAGTCTCCACTCCTCTCCCACTAGCAGTTTTAGTGCTTCCTCATAGACCATCATGTTATGAATATCCAGCCAAAGCAATTTATACATTAAGGTAATTGATATGATACAATATGCATAATATGCATTTAATATACACATGAACACATGAATATGGTGCGTTCTCTAAGTCCCAGTATGCTCAACTATCCTTAATAGATCTCCTAAGTACTGCCTGTAGATCCTGACATATAAAAGCAGTTATTAAAAAAAAAGAAATAAACAAAAGCTCTAAAAAGAAAATAATACTACATGCTAATTTTGTCTTTTGCCTTTGTAGAGATATTCTTTCACCGTTCTAGTTGCAAATTCTTTAAGCTATACCTTTTCTCCAGTGGTGTTCATACTATGCTCCAGATTTTAATAGACCTGGCAAAGTGGCATTGAGTCCATGTACATTCAGTAGATGATACTTTGAAGAAATGTGACTCAGAATAAAGCACTGGGGAGAGGTTTTTTGCGTGTTGTATCTGCTAGAGTGAGTCATTTCAGAGTGAACTCCTTCTTTTTGCAGGCGGACCTTCAGATAAGAGACTATGAAACATCCAGAAGTTATGAAACATCGGCCTAGTTCTGGGAAGACTTTTATGTAAAAAGAAGTCTACACTTGATCTACTCTAACGTAGGCTGCTAATCTAAGTCCACTTCTGTCTCATTTTTTTTGGATTTATTATCTGGCAGTATTTTCCCCAAGGTGGGGGACTACTCTGGTGCTGTTAACCTTCCCATCCATAACAGAGGTATCTAACACAAAAATTTTCTTCTAACCTTCTGTATGTGAACTTTAGGGATGAAAATGCTCTGTTGTCTTGATTGCTACTGGCAATACACTATCTTATAATCGCTAAGGTACACAATATATGGCCTAAAGATAATGAAAATGTGAACACTACAAGAGAACATGTAGTAATTTATAAATTCAGTCTGAATTTGAAATCCAAAAGAAAACTGAGCATTTCTGAAAGTAAGGAAGTGCACAGTTAAGATACCTTAGGAATCTCAGTCCTGTCCCTCTTAGCAACAGCATTCCAGTTTCCTGGCTCGCTGCAACCTTCCCAGAGACATGTTATTTTTGCTGGCATGTAGCCATTATGGGAGCACTAAGGAGAGCTGGAAAACGAAATCCTCAGACCATGAAGAGTATCACTATTTCCTTATAGAGTTTTTGAAGCTTAATAAAAAAATCTAGGAAGAGTGACTGCAACCTGGAGAAGATGCCAATGCTGGGGGCACTGGGGAGAGGTATCTTCTCTTTGTCTGACCAGGTGAATGTCAGGAATTAAAGAAGCTCTTACTGAAGAATGGCACATCAGTGCATTGCTATGAAAAGCTTGTATTAGTCAGCATTTTCTGACAGTGCATAAGAAGTTTCATGAAATAAAAAAGCCTTAACTAGCTTTCCACTGAAGGTATTTTTGCTATTGTCCTGGCATGATAAGTATCCTCTCCAGCTTAGCTTCTGCCCTTTGATACATTGCTTTCAGAGAGGCTTAGAGAAGCTTGCTGCAGATTTTGCTGCTCTCTCCACTAAGCCAGAATGTGGCAAAGTATTACACCTCTTCCTCCAAGTTAATGTCAAGGAAGTTAATGATAAGATGAAAAAATGACTTGAACTAAGAAACATTGTTATCTAGGAAGAGGATCATCTTCACTTACGGTTCACTTATGGTTTGCACACCTTGAAAATTACGATTCAGAGAGAAACGCACTTCCTCCTCTTCCCTTTCCTCCCACCTCCTTAAATAACAATTGAGAAAAACACTTGGAATGGTCAATTCGTGTGATAGAATTATGTAATTAGTTTCCTTATCTAAGCTCAAGGGACATTATTTGGTGGGAAAAAAAAAAACAATTTTCATTTACATGAATTTATATGAATTAAATAGCTGCAAAAAGAATCATAATAATATGGATCCTAAAGACTCAGACATCAGGAGGCAACAAAACCTTGAGGCTTTGCACATACTGAGAGAGAGGCTTTACAGAAATATCTTTGAGGAGAATACTTTCATGGCAGAAGAGCAGCTAACTCCTACATGCAGCAACACATACATGCAGCCTATTTTTTGTCAGAAATGTGTTTGAGAGTCCCTAGGGGTCCTGTTCACATACTGTCATTCGGCATTCACAGTTTCAAGGACAGGGAGATCCAACATGTGCTCTATCCTGCAGAACAGTATGAAAACCCCAAAGCCTGGACTTGGTTATATTCTGCTTCAGAAATCTTTCTACCAATCCATACGTGGCCCATTACAGATTTCATAGCCTTTCACTGGGCACATGAGTTAATTCTCCATCTCTCCTCCTCCTTTTCCAGCAGCACTCATCTCTGGGGTACAAGAATCCAGGCAATCATCACCATTCTTGTGCAGATGGGTACACCTGGATAAATATCTAGGCCACTTAATGACACAAATCTGTCCTGGCCGAGACATTTCCCACACAGCAGAGGCATAACTGATGTTGGCTGCTCAATTTCCAAGGTCTCTGTAAAACTCTTTTATGGTACTGCCTCAGAAAAAAGCCAACACGTGCACCTCAAATCCAATGCCAGAGCCAAGTATTCCTTGACCTCAATTTAAGTTAGGTGAAAACCAACAAAATCTCCAACTCCAGTGGATGTATCATTTTTTTAAAAAAATAATATTTTAAACAGAATTCTCCTTTGGAGGCTCTGATTTTCCAGTACAAACTTCCTTTTCTTCGTTCATTATTAGTCTGTCAGCATTGCTGTTTGCACTTCCTCTCATTTGCTGAGACTATCATTGATATTTTGCTCCTGATATATCTACTAAACAGGAGCAAACTGAATTAGTTCCAGATCGGAAGTCCCTGGATATTACTCTCTAACTTGCAATGACTGGGAAGAAAAGTGCCTGGATTAGCCTGTGGAAAGGAGCACAGTGTGACCACACAGCTATATCTGTGTGTATTTCACACAAATGACTCTTACTAATTTATTTGTTTGTACTCCAAATGTCAAGTAATGCTATGTGAGCAGCACAGAGAGATTGTGACTGCTTCATATGAGCACCAATGAGGAAAAAGACTTGGGCCAGGAAGTTTTCACCAAAGATGTGGACAACTTTGATCGTTAATTAGGCAAGAAAGAGCAACATAGAAATCCTTTTTCTTGTGTTAAAAATAAATTAAATGTGTAGAAATGAGTTATGCAGCCTTCCGCCAGTCTGGTCCTTCTGAGAGCTGCCATTAAGGGTAAATTTCTGCCCCTCTAGACCAGTAGACTGGCTCAGCAAAGGAGCAAGTGGTATATGTTGTTTCGTGGAAGAATGCAAACAGAGCCTTTGTCAGTGATGATCCCAGCCTACTGGGAAGTTTCTTCCTCAGCCATATTCCCCACACACATATATATAAAGTATTATATAAAATCTGTTAGTTATGATGTAAAACATGGACAGATTTACAAAATGTGACTTTTTTCATCTTTGTGTTTGTTCTGCATTTATTGCTAGTTGAATGAAGCCAGCCTAAGGAAATATCCTGCATGAAGAAGGCTTGCTTTCTTGAAGGTTAAGTTCATTATATCAAATTCTGACCTTTTAGAGTTCACATTGATAGAGCCTTTTCTCCCCTGTGGAATGAACTCCAAGCAAAATCGTTCATCCACAGATTTCACTTTTCCACAAACATTCACCAGGTTCCCTACCATTATGTGCCCCTTGTTGCCCTTAAGGCATTTGTTCTCATTCATCAAAATGCAACTAATAAAAGGACTTCCATTAAGCAAGTACTAAAACAACAAGGCTTCAGTTCTAAATGGTATGATTTGCAAAATGAAACAATTTCTGCCATCACAAATTTCCTAGATCTTCACAAATCTATAATCATAAGCACATCCACATGTTTGTACACTGACACATATATTACATGTAAAGACAAATACATGCACATACCTACTTAAGCATAGAAGACACTTTTGAGATTGCTTTTGTCAGTGCTGTGTGTGCTCAGCTGCATACATGGTGTTCCTTTAACTCAAGATTGAAATGAATAGATTAGCAGCTGAACACAAATTTTTAACAGTGCTGATGTGTGGGGAAAGTCTTAAACCAAAATGCTTTTTTGATCACATTTGCAATTCATATATGCTATGAACAACATTATATTAATTGTATATTTTTAAAACATTAGCTAAATATTAGCTGTATTATCAGTGACCTTCATGCATCTACAATAAACAAAACAGTAATGTTCACTATCAATACGTTGTAAGAGTTTACTCATTGTAATTTCTATACAATTGCTTTCAAATGGTTATTTATTTCCTAAGGATTTCTATATTTAGATGACAAATCCAGCTTTTCTAATTGCCAAATTGTATCTGCTCCTTCATCAAGAGACATCTCACAGAGATTCTGAGTCAGAGTAACCAGGCAACCCTAAGACTTCTAGACTAGGAGGCAAAGAAAAATGTGCACTCCTACAGCAAGAAGAAAAACGATCCTTTAAATCTCTATTCATAAATGCATCTGTACATAAATGTATGTTTCCTAAACGTAGATATGTTTGCTGCAATTCCCAGCAAACATTGGATACGTTTAAAGGATGATATAAATTCTCAAGCTGCATTGATGGCCCAGCCGGTAGCTGAGGGATTTCTGGCTGGTTTTCCCAAGGTACCTGCCACTGTCACTGAGGTCTCCTGTGCTGAGCAAACCAGAAGATCACTGGTGAGACCTGATCTGGCACCTCTGTACCTCTGAGCTGCTGGGCATTAACACCTTTGAATTGCTGTCATCTGTGTAAAGCCATACCAGGGAGATAGCAAACCCCAATTTATTGCTTTTCTTGGGGAGAAATCCCATGGTTGCCTTGTCAGAATCGAGCCTTTTGGCATATTACTGCACATCCCAGTGACGAACTTCAAGAGAGGGAAGCTGTGTTAGCTCAGTAGCTGTGCTTTGATCCTCTGAGGTTTACCCAATGATCTGCCAAAGACCATAAATTCATATCTATGTGATGCCTGGAGTACCCAGTGTCTGAAAAACAAACAAATAAACAAACTTCTTCACAGATGTCATGTTTGTCACTTCTAGTCCTGGGAATATCTTTGTTCCCAGGTCAGTGGCTAGCACTTTTTGGAAGTATCAGTTCCCTCCTAGTGTACAACAAGACACTTTCCCTCAACTCTGGCTCAGCCTTTTAGCTTTTTCACTGCTAGCATCTGCTGCTGCTCACACAGTGTTGGTGTCCCCAGCTTTGTTGAGCTACCCCTTCATTTTAGTCCACCGGCTGCTCCAGGACCTGCTCCCAACAGTCACTGCTCTTCAGGTCCCAAAATTCACTAGCCTCCCCGTGGAAAATGCTCCTGCCACTTGGCCTCAGCAGGTGAGGATGAGCGGTGGGGAAGATGGTTCTGACCTGGAGGGGGAACCAGCCATGTGCCAAATTTCGGAAGATTTTAACTCCATTGATTTCACTGCAATATAACTGGATATTTCCAAAAATTGGCTTCAGATAAAAAGATTTTAAATACTTGTTTAAAAGCCTTAATAGTCCAACAGTTTTAAGTAGAGTTACTTCTGGAGTTAGCTGTAGTTTGAGGCACAAGAGACAGAACTGGGTTCCCTATTAGCTAACTTCATATTTCTCATGTTCTTAGAAGCACGTAGAAGCTTTATGAGGCTTTGTGAAAAAACACAGCATGAGAAGTGCTCTAAGTCTGTGAAGTGCTGTGGGCAGCCTGGTTAGAGAAGGCTGTTCGTACAGGGAACAGAAGAGGAAAGAGGAGAGTACCTGAAGGCAAATGCAATGGGCAGCGCTCAGCACTGACAGCAGGGCTGAGCTTGGAGTGTGGGCAGAGCCAGGAGGAAACCAGGTTCAGCGGTGCAAACCCGGAGCAATCGTCCTAGCCACAGGGCTGCCAGTGAGAGGGTGCAGGGTCGTTCCCCTCCTCAAGTCACCACACACGGATTCATGTCCTCTGACTCTGGAAACCACTGTCTCAGTGGACTTGAGTTTGCTTGATGCTCACTGCAAAAACCATTTGGTGCAAACAATGAAAGTAACTCACGCTCAGGGCAGTTTCCCTTTGGAGAAGGAGACCCCACTGTTGGTGGCAGATGTCCTGTGCCCCCACCGATGCCTTTACCCGAGGACAGGCACCATTCGGCTCTGTCCACACAGTGCATGTGCTCGCACTGCTACCATACAGCAACCTGGGCAGGGCTGGCATTCAGAGTGAAGTCTGAAAGACATTTCTCAAAAGTTGTATTTTGTGAAATGAAGGAAAGATATACAGGGTGGATTTTCAAGGAGAAACAAATGGCTTGGCTCCATCTGCTGGTGCTTCTCTGCTGTTACCAAGATTGGATGGGATTAGAAAATTTTCTGTTTTCCCTCTTTTTTGCTGTGGCTAAAGGACCTTGCTGCCCATTCTAGCTCCTTTTCTAAGCTTCTGCCTATGAGGGTTCAATATGTTAAAGGCAAGAGTTTTTCTTTTGGGAGGGTAGGAGAGCCCTACAGGTTTTTCTCTGGCATGTGTTGAATCATCTCCAGAATGACATCTACCTAACATCTAAAATAGATATTTTAAGAAACTACAAAATGTCATTTGGTAGTTGAACAATATTTCCCCATCTTGTTTATATATCAAGGGACAGTTCAAGGGTTCCAAAAGAAGAGGTCTTTTGTGGCAGTTTGATGAATAAGAACTCACTTAAATCCAAACTTTCCTGATTATATAATGAGAGTAGGGCATATGGAGTACTTTATTTTCAGAGGTGCTAAATATTCGCATTTCTCACTGAAATCCAATGGTTTTCTCTGATATCCAGTGCTCTTTAAAGTGGCTGAGTCAGATCAATAGGTGTTTGTGACAATGCAATTTCTCTATTTGTCATTAACTGCAATGTAAAAAGTTCCCCCAAGTGGTTTCTAAGCTTATTGCAACTCAAAGCAAAAGGTGTGGATAGCTGTGTGGGGAAATAAATCCTTTACTCATATAATGGTTGCTAAAATTAAAAAAAGGGAAGGACAATGTAAATGGGTGAACATATAAAGGATGTGATGTGATATTTGTGCATCTCCTCTTCAATACCCTGCCCAGTTTCTAGAATAAAAGGACTTGCTTGTGTCTCTAGCAAGGCATGTTACGGACAGAGGCACTCGTGCTAGTGTTAAGGTAAATGCAGTGCAAGGGCAAGGAGGGCTGCACCTTGGCCAGGGCTGCATCTGGAACATGCAAGGGCTCAGGGCTTGGAGATGCAGAGCACTGCATGGGCGGGCGCTTCCTCACACACGTGCAGTAACTTGCTCTGAGCAGGCATGAAAGAGAGGTCAAATCACAGATACTTCCACTCGGGTTTCTGAGCACTGAACAGCACAGACTAAAGAACAGAGAAAAAAATCTTTAGAGCTAGGGACTTAAACGCAGAGAGGAAGAGTCACATCTATCTGAGGGTTGAGATGGCTTTGCAGTCTCTTCAGAAGAGGAAGAGCTGACCACGGGCCAAGAGAAGGGATGTCCCACCTATAAAATTCAGCTCATCATGACTTCAGTGGCGTGTTATTGTCTTATGCCTACAATTTAGTAAGTGCAATTGTGGGTTTAAAAAATTAGGGCTTTCATTCTCAACAAACTCTTGAATTTGTGATGCCAATGAAGACCACATACTATCCTGACAACATTAGGGTGCCAGACCTCAGAGGGACCAATATAATCTTTGCAGATTGTGCCAGTAGTCATGTACTACTTGTATAGTGATGCTGGAAGCTGGGCAAGAATACAAGGTGTAAAATTTAAAATAGGCCACAAATTGGTGGGGGGGAAAAAAAAAGAGTTCCTGTAGTTTTAGGAAAACATCGGCCTTGATCCTGGTAAGAGTCAAGGAGGAAAATTGAATATTTAGGAGTTCTTGGAAGATGAAATATCACTTATACATTGTGTAAGTTCGTGATTGCATTGTGATTATATTGGATCGCCTTCACTCCTCACACTTATAAAAGCATTCCACCAGCTTTCCTGAAACACCCAGGCTGCTCAGGAAGATCCTGAAGTACAAACTGACAGCACGTGGCAGGACATGTCACGGGCACTGTCCTGTACAGCTCCCCCGGGCATGTGCCACCGGTTCCTCCTCTCGGGCTGCAAAACCCTGGGGCAGTTATGCCAAGCCCAGCCTGCTTGGATGTCTGGCATGGCGGGAGTTGAATACACTTTGAAATAAAAACTGCTTATTTGATGCCCTGTTTTCCACAGTGGCTCCTGATACTTATGTAGCCGTTCCATCTTCTTAGTTTTAGCATTTCATATTAGTTTTAGCAATCCACACCATATATGAATTCAGAGAATTAGATTTGCTTATTAAGTAAAAACAGAGTGATTTTTTTTTCCTATCAAGGACTTTGCTGAGAGAAATGCTGCTGTCAGTTAATAAATTATGACTTAATAAAAACCTCCAAAATCAAGACTATGAAACATATTTTACTGATTTATTTAAAACAAGACACCTAGAAGTAAAAAAAATACAGCTGGGTTGGATTTTGAGATTTTTGTCTATAAGTGAAGGGTTGAGACCCTTTGCATTTCAACGAAGAGTTGAGGAAGAGAAGTGGGATAAGAATGAGCATAGCTGCCTGCCTTTTAAGTGAGCTTTCCACAGAAAATTCATGGGAAATGTTTACTTTCTTTCAGTCTGACCTCAAAGTCATAATCCAAATCTGTTCTGTTACAAAGCAAAATGTTCTCAGCAGATCTATTCTTCTTTCTCTGTGGGATCTGTGAGGGAAGACTATTATTTAATTTTGGCACAGTGAGAACCACGTCACTGCTGCTGATGAAAAGATGTTTATTCCCAACCAAGTGCATTCAAAGGCATAGTTGATCTGTGGCCCTGTCCTATTTTTTTTAAAAAAAAATCTCCATATTTTTGAAAAATTCCATTTTGTTTGATTGACTTCAGTGCCTGAGGATTATAGACCAGCGTTTCAGTACAGTTTGCTTTGTAGATTATCTCTATCTAAATTATTATGACTTGCAATTAATTGTGCATTTCTTTCTAGAAACAGACTTAAAATGCATTCTCTCTCTGAAAAAAATTGCTTTTTACAGAACATTGGGCACTCATGAAGTATCAAACGATACAGATAATTTCAGAAATTAAACTATATGAAGAAAAGACTGACATTTACCCTTGGAAGATTTTCATTGCAATGTGGTTGCATTGGCTTAGAAAAGAAAGCAGAGAGGCAATGTGACATGAACAAGGGCTGGAACATTTCTTTCTGCAGAGGGCTTTTCCTTCAGGGAAATTCAAACCTTCAGGAAATGATTGGGCCAATGATAGTAATATTTCCTCATTAATGTCACTGCTTCTTTAAAAGGAAACAACCAATATGCCCTGATGCAAAATGGGCAGTACTTCCTATCTCTGTAATACTCATTAAAAATTGGAATGGTTTTCTCACAAGAATGTTCCAGATAGGATTTTTTCAAAATCTAGAAAAAAAAGCCAAGTTTTTTAACAACATAGATACTGAATAATCTTCATATCATCACTTGCTGTTAGAAAAAAAAAAGAAAAAAGAAAAAAAGTCATCTGATTCTAAAAGTCTTTATATGTTACATTGACTCAGAAGTATTTATTTGGCATCAGCCTGTTGTGCTGCCTCTGGGATTTGCAGGTTTGGTGCACAATAGAGCAAGTTGTTTTGTAGGGCAGTGTCCTGGCCCACATCATGTACTGGTAAGGCAACAAACTGAAATATTTGTTACCATTTTCATTACAGTCATTACTAATTTCTTACTTATATCCAAATGTGGAGAATTTTTTTTTAATATATAAAATCTGTGTTTGTTGGAAACTCCTTCCTCCAGTGTAATTGTTTGGTATAAAATTCCCCTCCAGAGTTAATGCAAACCATATCACAAGAGAAAGGTGCCAAAAATACAGTTAAAATTGCTTTAGTTTTTTTCCTATATTAGGGAAAGAGGAATGGAAATACTCCAGGTATGCTAGGTTCCCAAAAGAATGGATGGAACATACTAAAAGACATGAAGGAGTTGTCTGAATTTTCTGTGTATGTAAAAACTAGAAAGTAATACAGTAATAAATGAAATATAAATATTTTGTACATTTCATTTTAATATACATAAAATAATGTGAAAATTGTTCCCTCTTTTGCTTACCGAATATCCTCACTCATCTTAGAGAAAGAAAGAGACCAACAAGCACAGATCTTTTATGTTTCTAGAATAAGGGTTGAAGGTTATTTTATCCAAGGAAATATTTATGAAAAGAAGCCTGAAAGCAATAGCATACATCAAAAGGGTATGTAGTTTATCAAATGCCCTCCTTATGGGGTAAGTCAATTAAAGCTGCAGCGCCAATTATAAAAACTTAGGGGGACCTCCAGTGGATCTAGATATTGGGAAAATTATTCTCCTCCCCTTGTTCCCCGTTACAAGCCAATCTTCTGCCTTTTCCCATTTCAGTGACCAGGAGAAAACAACAGTAAAATTACAACAAACTTTAAAAGAGTGTGACAAAATCTGACCTGTTTCTGTCATAACAACATCTGAGCATCCCTCGCTTGCTACTCCATCATCATAGGAAGACTTTGCCCTTGTAAAACGATGTTAATGAGCCGTGGTAGCGCATCTGCTGTCTTTGTTTTCCCGGGGAGACTGACTTTATCTCCTGCTACTGTGAATGAACCAGCTTAAGTGATGCACCTGGAACAGCCTGGAAAAGCAGTAAAATAGCTATTTTTATACTCAACTAGATTCGGGGAAATATTTGTCAGTCCCTATGTTTGTACCCACTTCTTGACAGGCACTGTGTGCTGCATGGGAACGGCTCTTCTCCCATATTTCCACGTAGAGAGATGACACAAAGGTGAATAACCCCCCTTCCTCTGAAGGGACATCTTCCTCATGAGTGGGTTAGCAGAGGAGATTGCTGAGGAGAGGGCAAGTCACATCTGCCCTAACGACAGTGCTCAGAAAAATTAAGCATCTATGGTGAAGTGGTGACTAAATGTTCCCTACAAATGCCTGTCTCAACTGAGGAAGGTTTATCTTTTAAAAAGTCTTTTTTTTTTTCCTTCTGATGAGCCCAGCATGCTACATGAAGACATACAGAACTCATACTTTTCATCTCTTCTCAGAGCCAGGAAATATGTAATAGGTATTTATGCTATCACAGCTGCATCTGTAACTTCAGTAAACAGCGTCAGGCGATGGCTGGTGGCAAGGTGAGTGCAGTGCAGTGCACTGAGTGCAGTGAGTGCAGTGCTAGCTCAGAAAACTCAGTTTGTCCAGCTGGGTTCTTACCGGGAGCTCTTGGCTGGCAAGCAAGCAGTATTGCACCTTCACGAGTATGGAGATACTGTACTGCAAGTTTCCCAAGGTAACACATGGGGACTTGAACCGGTGTCATTTAAGTTTTTTCAGTTGGAATATTTATAAATTGAGCCTGGGCCATTTTACTGCCCATTGGTTACTGACAGAAGGCATGAAGACCAGAAAACAGAAGAGAAAATAATGTTAATTACCTAACTTTCAAGGGCTCTTAACGTTATATAATGTTCTATAAAAGCCATCGGGAAAGTAGGTGACTCTCCAGAGAAATGCTGCAAGTAGCAAAGTTCATTAGAAGTCTGAAAATAGTTTCATTTCTGCTGAAATGGCGTTTTCTGTGCTTAGTGTTTAAATCATTGCACTTAACTCTATTTCTATCCAGCAAAAAGTTTAGTTTCCTAAATGTGAATGCTATCCAGCTGTTTTCATGTATAGATGCACAGCATAAGAAATTACTGCATGAGGGCTAAGATGCAATGTTCCTACAAGTACAAAGATACAAAGCAAAGCGTATGTTCATCTAATCCAATGACAAAGGTTATTACTGACTGCCCTCAGAGCATGATGCAGAGGTATCAGGGAGGTCTTCAGAAGTGCTAGCCGCTCCAGCCCCAGGTGAAGGCAGCATCATTGAGTGTTGTGCAAGTTGGGCCCTACAAGATTTGCAGGAGAAAGAGAAATTGCGTGTCAGCCACAATGGGATTCTGCTCAGGTCTGAGGCACCTAAATGGACATGTGAGTGAGCCTTGTGCTCCACCAACTTCACCTCCACCAAGCTAGTGAGCACAAGTGCCTGACCCAGTCTGACTGCTGTAATCCCATAACAGCCAATGAAACTGGCCTCTTTTCAATGGTGGACACTGGTAGAACTAGAGGAAGCTGCCAGAAACTGAAACATCAAAAGTTCCATGGGAACTTAAGGAAAAATTTCTTACAATGAGGGTGACAGAGCACTGGAACAGGTTGCCAAGAGAGGTCGTGGAGTCTCCTTCTCTGGACACAGTCCTGTGCCACGTGCTCTAGGTGACCCTGTGTGTGCAGGGGGGTTGGACTAGATGACCTCTAGTGGTCCCTTCCAACCTTAGGCATTCTATGTTCTATGTTAACTGCGGGCAGTTCAGCCCATGGAGCCAGACAGCAATTCAGCCCACACTACCTGAGAGCCCAACTGACTGACTGCTTGACTAACATCCTGATTTTCACTAGCAATATTGACTCCATCAGCTATAACAAAGCTTACACATATAGCTCACACATATGTTTATGCAGATATCTAGGCATGAATCAGTATCAATCCCATGCTGAATCCCACATCCACAAAGTTCCCAGGCCCATGTAGCCAATCAAACCACTGATTTCTGGCTTAATTGTACTACTGACTGTGAATTTAGGAGAAGATAACAGCTTACTGTGAAAGCTCTTCTTAAGTTTGTAATGGTTCTGTTTACTGCCTCAAGCTAAAAGTCAATAAAAGCAGTTTTGTTCTCTGTAGAGGACATCTACAGACTGGCACATTTGTATAGAATAAGGCAGGCCACTATTGCTTCATCTGACATGGGGATATCATGATATAGCACATTAGTGCTACCCAGTACATACTCCCAGATGGTGCAGGACCATCAGAATATAATGCAATAAGCTCTTCTCCTTGGTTGGCCTCCTGCACTCATGTGGCAAAACTGCAATTTATTTCTTCATTGAAAAGCTGCAGCAAAAGAAGGAAACCAAGGCAGTTTGCCAGCCCAAGTTGATGCCAGCATGGCCAGAACACAGTTTCCAATTGAGCGTAAGTGATCCCAGCTGCAACATATCCTGAAAATGTCATATGGTGCCAAACCTTCGACTTAACAAATGGGACTGGTTTCTGCACAGGACTAGAGCTGCAGAGGGCTAATGGGATAGAGGGGGAGTCCTCAGAGTTGATGCACTCTGCCCACACTCTCGTGTGGTGCTGGCTGCCAAACCTCCGTTTTAGAGTAGCCCCCAGAGATATTAAATTCCATCTCGCCTCTGAAATATTTTCATTGCTACCAGTAATGTGGAGACAGCCTAATTAGAATTTCTTTTTGACAGCCTATAGCCTTTCTTGCAATGTCTGAAACACAAATGTATTCTGTCATGTTGTGGCTTGTATGTATAAAAGTGCTCTCCATTTTAAATGTTTTCTGCTAAAAAGGTTTTATCTCTGTACAAGGGCAAAGCAGGTGATCAAGTGTTTAAATACATGTGACACGATGACAGAGTAAATCAGATACTGTATTCACCAATCCTCATAGGAATTCAACATAACTGAATCAACATCTTGAAATATGCCAGCTGTAGCCATGTAAGGGACACTGGTCTTTTATGATTTAAACATATGAATTTATGATGCATTTGCATTTCCTTCCTGTATTGTTCAAGCAGGCATATAAAAGGCTGCCCCACCTGGATGTCCTCTTAGTATTTCTAATATTTTTCTCCATTTTTTTCTTCAGCTGAATACAAACCATAATAAACACGTTCAGGTGGAGCTTGAGTGACTAGAGTCACACTTAATATTGTTATTGATTGAAGAAAAAGTGTCACACTTTCATTTAAAGGTACAGTCAATCGAAAATCTAGAGCGCATGCTCGGTGAGGGGTGGTCGTGCCTCAGAGGCGGGTATGGGGATGGAGGTGTGTTTTGACATTATAATGAGCTTATAACGAGCAAAGTTCATCCAAAAGGAGTGATGCCACCTTTGCTCACTCAACACCGGACGTGTTATCATATATCTCTCATTAGACAGCTACTGTGCGGCTTATCAGTGGCCCAGCACAGGAGTGCAACAGAGTTTGGCCGTGGTGTCTTCACTCCGCTCCATCCTCCATTACTCCCCTTTGCAGCTGCGAGGAGGGCAGATTGTGCTGCCCACAGAACTGTGGAGGAGCAGAGTCCGCGCACACCAGCCATCCTGGAAGTGGCAACTGTGTAGCACCCCAAGGAAGCTTTTGTAATGCCAAAACTTCTGTTAGACCCTAGTTTTCCTCTCAGTTCCCGCTTTCAAACAATTCTTCCACAGTCAATGCGATGATTTGGAAGCAATCCAAATTTGGGACAATTCTGCTCCAGCAAAACCTGTGCCACTAGAGTAAACAGAGATGAAGTGAGTGGTGCAGATGAAGGTGAAGATTAGTAAAACCAAACTTTAAAAATGTGTATTGTCAAAATAAGCATTTGAAAGCATTAATCCCCTTAATGCTTTCCATAAATGATTGCTTTTTCTCTAGTAACTGTAAATCTGGAATAAGTATTCTAGAAATACGCTTTCTTTCTATGAGGAACGACCATTTTTAAAAACTTTTTTCCTTTTCCTGATGGCATCTGATCATATTTCTTTTTGTACAGATCGGCAATTCTGCGATAGTTAATAATATTCATTGTACCTCATGTCATTTCTGAGACAAAGAAAATAATTAAAGAGTATGCAGAGCATGAAGCCTATTTCTCTTGGCACTACTGCCAAAATTGAGTGACTTTTTATTTTATTCCACCTTAGATGATTGACTGAAATATGAAATTGTGTTAATAAGTGGTTCTCTCCTGCCTATTTATTAGGGCTCATTTATTCACTCAGGTAGGCAGGCAATGGCCCAGGTCTAGCACTGAAACTCCTACTCTCTGGTACAAGCCCTTCCTTTGGCAAAATGAAATTTACCCTTGCAAATCATAAAAAAAAAAGAAGTGAAACAGTGCAATACAAAACCAAATCTGACCAATCCAATTAAATACTATATATTTAGATTAATCCGTTATGAAATGTCCATAGGTAATGATGATAACTGTCCCATGGTGATGATGATGGCTGTTTCTGATACGTTGGCAGAAGGAGCAGAGCTGTTGTTGGAAGCCACTGCGGCCACTGAAGTCATCTTTCCCTGAGGTGTCACCAGCCCATGGATCACTTCCACAATCCCTAAATGTTTGTTTGTCCATAGATGTAAAGTTTGTTTTACACTCCCTCCATGTAGTTCATCACTCAGGCAATGAACCTTTACCTCTGTGACTTGTCAAATAGGAAGACCTCAATGAGAGAGGCCACCATGATTTCTAAACTTTTGTACTTCTGGGGCACATTTTTCAAATTATCAAGTTTATTTTATTCTGTGCAAAAGGCATAGTACTGGTAGCCTCCAGAGCAGAGAAGAAAGAGCACAAAAAGGTTAAGAAACTGAAAGGGCTCTACCAATTTCTGTTTGACACAAATTTCAAGGACTTTAACTAGCCGAGAAATCAGACTAAAGGATTGTTAACTCCACTCTTTTTCTGTGGCAGTAGTTGTAAATAAGTGAAAAAAGAACTAGTATAAACACAGCTATGGTGGTCTCAACATAGAAGTGAAGCAAGGTCAAAGGAAGGCAAAATATTTTTATTTTTCCAAATGGTATGCAGCCAGGAAAAGCATACAAGCTTTTAGAAATAGAAATCCTTCATCAGAGTGAAACAGAAGCAGCAAACTTCAAAGCCAAATACGGGTTGGAAACAATTGTTCTGCATTTAACTGGATTACATATTATTCAGTTAGACAATCTGAGAGTAAAAAAGGATTGGTTCCCAAGAACAGAGGTGCATGTTAACAAGAGGATGGAAAGCAAAACACACAGATAATCTCAGTTGAAACCCTAGGAAAAATAGCCATCCTTTATGCATCGATATGACAGTAAGACATGTATTCCAAACACCTTGCTTGAAATGTTTATTCCTTATGGAGAACTCACAAGTCTTCCTATCCACTACTGTATTAAACATGTATTTCATTATATTATGGCATGACTTAATTTGTGGTCTCAAAGCCTGTGCTAAATGGCACTGAACACTTGCCTGCACTGAAGCAGTGTTACTGCCTCAAGCAGCTGCCTATGTCCATTAAGGTTTGTCCTGGCTAGTAAAAGGCTTTGAAATTTGTAAAAAAATTGAAATTGGCGGTTCCCTCTTGTCATCTTAGCCTTTTAATCCCCTGTCTTCTTTGTTCTGGAGGCCACCAGACCTCTACCCAGCCCAGCAAATTGCACAGTTAGTTCTTGGTTGTAGTTGAAAACGCATCAGTTTCTGTGGAATTCCAGCTGGCTCCAGCACTGTACACCATAACTCCCATCTCAGCATTGCTTTCCTCTGACCAACACTGTCGAATGCAGAGATGGAGTCTCTAGGTAATGAGACATTTTATCACTGACTAGCACCTTGACTACATTGGGTTGAAGACCAAGGATTAATTCCAATAGTGCTTGTGCACATAGAGATGTCTGTGGTGCAGAGCAGCTGGTGCGCAGCTGGCTTAGGGGAGGAGTTGGGTCCCCACGCCATACACCAGCATGCTCATCCCAACATTCCCCATCTCCATAGCAGGTGCCTGGATATGCAGCTGGCCACAGCCTATTCCGTTGCAACTTTAGCTCACTCTGTAGTTACACCCTTTACTTTTAGAAAGTTATCTTGCTTTTTTAGCAACTAGTTTTGGGGTGGGTTGCCTACATTTCCGTGATAATAACTATCATCAATTGTTTGTGTACTGCTCTATCCCACTTAGAACACAGGACCCAATTATATTTATGAAAATGAGTGTGTCAGAAAGTACCAGCAAATTATACCAAAGAAATCTCAAGATGGTTGCACAAGTCATTATTATCATCATATGAGGTCAGGAGGAAACTCGTTTGTTTAGTGACACATTGTTTGATTTAGCAGCTGAGTGACTCACACCAAATTGAAGATTTGTTGCTACACTGAATGCTTAATTGCAAAGATAAGCCATGCTGTTAGTTCAAAGATAGTGTGTAGGCTGGGACAAGCGGATGCCAAATTCATGAAGACAATGAGTGAAGTTTAAATTATAAACTCTGAATTGAAAGCTGTGATTAAATATGGACTGTTCTTCATTAATCACTATTTAGGTTTCCCCTCTTTGTTTCATTCTTCACTTTGACAGAAGCAATCCTATACGACTGCAAAACTCAGCTGTACAGAACTGAAGCAAAGCTAAATACTGGTGTCTAATTTGAATCTTGCTTACACGGATCTTCTATTTGCTCAATTTAATTAACAACAGTGAAGCTACCCAGGTGCAAAAGTAATCAAGGATTTGGCCTTATCTCTTCTGTCTGAAACGTGATGACAGTACATAGACCTTTCCAATTGCCTATTTACCCTGCATGTTTCTTGAAAGGCATGAAGCCTTGCAGACAACTTTCTCATGTAATTACTGATATTCATTCCTTCTTCATTTACTTACCTGCTTCTGACAGAAATAAGAGCTTTCCACAAGTGTGGATGAGTGCTCGGCGATAGTGAGCATCCATTGGACTGAGGGAAAGTAGGACATGTGAGCCTGGGGCACCTCTCCATGGGACTGCTTGGGGCTGGGAGCAAGCAGTCGATTTTAGAAGTGCTTTACAGAGGCACTATCTGTTTCTTGCTTGAGAGATGGGAGTCTCAGTGCCAAAAGATGTCCTTCAGTTCTTTGGAGAGGGAGCCTGGAGATTAAGAGCTCTCTGAGTAGAGAGCAAGCTGCATATGTATATATTTTTTTCCTATCTGGTAACCTTAGTTTCTTATCTGATAAGTCCATGAATGTCACAATTCATGAAGGTCGGGAAGACTGTATTTGGTTAAAAGTGGATGTGCCTCCTGAAGCTGTCATGCCCATGGCTCAGCTACCCCCATAAATCAAGAGGCAGGTCTAACCTCTGGCCAACACTGCTGCCACAGCATCCCACCAACGAGCAGTGTCCTCTGACCACCCCACACTTCCCAGATGGGGCTGCATCTTAACCATCCCCGGATGTGTTCCCCCATCATTTTGAGGCTTTGGTGTTTCAGAGCTTTCACTACCAGGACAGCATCGCGCAGCCCTGAGCACGTTTGTCCTCGTGTCAGGTCTTGGCACAGCTGTTGGGAAGCCCAAAGGGAGCCCATGAAGCGGCTCTCTGCTCTGCCCGGCCTGACTGGGTGCTGCTGCTCCAGCCACCGCCTCCAGCAGCCCGGAGGATTCCAGAGGCACCAAAGGAGGGCTCCTTGCAATGCATCCCGTGGAAAGGAGCAGGTATGGCTGCAGAAACACTGCTGTGCTGCTGTAAAATCTCGCGGCCAGCTCACCAGCAGGTGGTGTAGTTGCTGCCACACAAGGCAGGAGAGATGAAAAGCGTTTTTCTTTCCCGGTTATCCCTGGAGGAGAACCTGCGGGCTTCCCTCCCTGGTTTGGAAGGCCTAGCACCCGGTGCTTCCCTCCCTGGCACACCTCAGGGTACTCATGGTGCACATGGGCACAAGGAAGAGCTGCAGCCGGCAGAAGTGGTGTAGAAATGGTGACCTACCCAGCATCGCTGCATGGTGCAGCATTTGCTAGTGGCATTTTTTTGAACTTGTTATTGGAGTCGTAGGACCTTGTGCAGTACCTTGGTACTGGAGCCAGGTATCTCCTGCCCTCAGTGCCCTGAGACACAGGGCACCCTTCCCTGTAAGTGTAGAAGTGGGGACAGCCTGCTTGTTTCCCTCTGTGGAGACCTGCTGAGAAATTTCCTCTGCATTTGTGCCAGTCTAGAGAAGAGGGCACAAGTCCACCTCCAAGTGGTGCTAATTCCCATGTCTAACACCCTAGGAGCTGGGGTAGGTCTGCCCTGCCTGCCTGCAATCTGGTGGCTTACCTGCCTAAAGCGAGGCACGTGTTTCTTGGCTTGGCTGAGAGGAAGCTACGGGATGTATTTGAAGAAGGAAAGCACACAATGAAAACTAACAACAGAAATAATCTGACAAATAAGGCACAAAGCTGCTGGCTGGAATTTCACAAAATGGACAGCGCAAAATATGTAGCCCTGGACTTGTTGCTGTCCCAGAGTTACACTCGGTGTTTTGTAGTGCGAGCCATGAAAATGTCCTGCCTCTGTGCAAGTGTGGGCTCATTGTGCATGCAGAGTTCTTGCCGCTCTTAATGACAGGCACAAATGTGCACAGAGCAGATAATAGAGCCCTTCGCCTGCCGCTGTTATTTACATTGAAGGGAGCACCCTGAGCATGCCCAAATTGTCCTCTTCATAGCCAATATTCATATCCTGAAAACTGGAATATTTTTATGCGAGTTACAGAATAAAGTATTTTTGTAATAAAAACAAAACAGTCTTCCTACCGCTTTAGGATAAATGAATAAGGACTCAAGAGTTCATGGAGGTAAAAAATCAAATAATTGATTGGCTTGATTCAGAAATCACTGTTTTGGGGAGCAAGTTATTCACGAAGGTTTCTCTTCTTCTAGATGGCGGGGGGTACAACTGCACTGGGTGAATCATCACTCTCAGTGGGAAAAGAGTTCAGTGAAAGCCTCCCCACTGCGCCTGTAAAAGTGCTGTCTCTGCCCAATTGTTCCTGGTGAATAACAATGTTAGCTGCAGGGCTTTTTCTTCCCTCGCAAATAGATTAGGCTGCTGCCTCTCAAGCTTATTGAAGATATTACCCTCAGCCCTCAGGATTACCTTATCAGCAGCAAGCAGATGGAGCATATCAGTGCCATGTCAGTCATTCCACACCTGTTGACCATACTGGGGAGCCAAGAAATTAATTGCTTAGAAATGTAAAAGCAGAAGGCTAAAATTATGACAAAAATATTAAAGTAAAAAAGAGGCAAGGGCTGGGAACTTTTGCCTCATATTGGTATCGGTGTCAGCACATTTTGGAGAATGATTTACTCAGTACCTGATTCAGTTTGCAAATGCAAGAGAAGTGGAGACCTCAGAGAGCATATATTTTTGGCAAAAAAAAATCTATTTAGCAGCTACCAGTCATGTTTAATTTGCATACCTTTAACTCGTGGAGATAACAGAAAATTCAAAAATCCCTTTCTGAAGGGATGCTGCACAGAGATGCCGTTAGCTCCTGGGTGTACTCTCCTCCCTGAAGTCCTCCCATCAGGACTGGGGCTCCCTTGCACTTGTTTCTCAGGATCCTCAGAGCCACGAGGAGGAGCTCACACGTCGCATTGATTCCTTACACTGGGGCTTTTTTTGCTTGTTTCCAAACCTTTTTACACTGTTGAGTCTAAAAGAAAAATGTCAGCTCCATGATGAGCTCCTCGTGGCTGTGTCATGCACATGAGCCAGGTTTGATTCCCTCTGCTGTAATGGGGACACGTACTGTGAAATAGCTGAGGAAGTAGGTGCACAGTGAGCTTTCCTGTGCAGGGATCAGGCCTACTCCTCTTCTGCAATTTATTACTCATGCTTTGGGTGACAAAGTAATAATGGCAGGAAACTGGGAAAAAAGAGATGGATGTGTAGGCATAAATTGATATTTTTAGTCTTGACTATTGCACTGAAGAGCCTCAGAGATGAAGAAAAAGTGAGATGAGGGCATGTAACTGGGGTCTGTGGGCCCATGTGGCCTGCTATAAAGACCACAGCATCAGAAGGCAATGGAGGTCTATAATTTCAGGCTGCCCCAGGCTCACGGCATCTCCCTGAACACTTTGCAGATTGTTGAATTTTAGAAGCGTAGTTGTGCATGCAGCTCTGCCTGTCACACACACTGACTAAGCCTAGCAGCACAGCATTCTGCTTTGGACATCGGTGCACAGAGCACGTAGGGTTTGCAGGGAGCCGCTGTGTGGTGCTCTCAGCTTTCTGCCCTGCCTGCAGCACTGCGAATGCTGTCTGCAGGGAGCCTTGCACCCCTAGAGCAATGCTGTGCATGTCTGAGAGGGTACCATCCTGTTGATTGTCATGGAAAGAGAAAAACTTAGAATTCCAAGATCGAGTGACAGCCACCTTGGAGAAATCACCATCATATTTGCAGATGGAGACAAGTTTCCTTCCTTATCATTGTAGGTACAAACAGACCAAAGACCCTAGTGATGGCAGATGTCCGTCCCATCAGTACCAGAGCTAGTCCCATGTAAACTCTGTCCAGGCAGGAGGGAAAGGGCCTGGGACATCCCCAGACAACAGGTCAGGCCAGGATGAGAGGCAATGGGTGCAAACTGAAGTATGGGAAATTCCACTTGATCATAAGAAGACATATTTTGGCTGTGATTTTTGACTGGTGATTGCATACTGGAACAAGTTTCCCAGAACGGACATGGAGTTCTTGAAGATATTGAAAACCTGACTTGACACAGTCCTACCTAACCTGCTCTGGGTGACTCTGCTTGAGCAGGGGGACTGGACTAGATGATCTCCAGAGGTACTTCCTAACTCCAGCTGTTCTGTGATACTGTGAAGGGGAACAGGCAGAGAGTACTACAGCAAGAGGATGAACGTTCGCAGGCTGACCTGCTGGGTTGCTTCATCTCACTTTCCCCAGTGTGAGTGTTGCAAGTATTTACAGCTGGACTTGATAATCTTGAAGAACTTTTCCAACCATAATGATTCTACAATTCTATTCTTGCCTGCCCAACAAGCTCCCAAGCAGGCATTTCTCCCTATAGCACTGTTTTAGTTCTCTCTCCATTGTACTGTCATGTTTCACACTGGCCTTTAACTCCAGATCATTAGTGCAGTTTGAAAATACCTGTCACAGACTAAAAGAGCCACACTCCATGAGGTTATTTCTAGATGCCTCATTTTTGGAAATGTCTTTGCATTTCATCTCCATTAATTTTGCATGATTCACCCATTTCTTTTGCCTTATCAAATGATTGCTGTCCTACACAAGTCTTTCTACAATCTTTTATTTATGGATACAGAATTAAAATAGATAGGCTAAAAACAGCAGCAATTGGAGTGTTCCTATTAAATTTGCGCAATTAGCAATATTCCAGCTAGTGATTTTGCCATCACTTTTACTTTAAATTTGCAAAGCTTGTAGGCCTGTGCTCTTAATCATTAGCCCCAAACTTGTTACCTCTTTGCTGGATTTTTTTTTCTTTTTTTATTCTCAGGACTTGTCTCTTCTTTTAGTTCTCTAGCATCAAGTGATTCTGGAAACTACCAGAAACTTCCTATTCTCCATATTTATGATTTTGAACTTGCCTAACATCTGAAGCTGAGCTGGATCCTGATACTGTTCTTCTATACAGAAGCCAACAGCTGATATCTCATTGCATGGCCTGTTGGTGCTGTGTTAGGTGACTAATACCTGTATGCTGAAGCAAATTCAATTCAGTTAGTGACTCTGAAGCAAAACTTTCATGAACATGTGTGCCAGGAGCCATTTTTTAAATACTTTAATAGCATTGATTGAAATTGATCCATGTGAAAGCAGCACAAGCCAAGCGCCATTCCTGGGAGGCAGTTTGAGGTAGAGCAATGGGTATTGGATGCTTTTGGTGGTATGTTTAACATTAGGGAAATATGTATGTATGAAGATAAATAAATATCTTACCTCAAAGAAAATCCTGCATTTCAGATATCTCTGTTAGGAATAATTGGGTGGGATTCATCTTGTCTGACTTGTCCTAGCTGGTCACTAAAGGCTCTTGAAAAGTCAATGGGGAGAAATAGGTGCTTGTAAAACTTTCCCCTTCTGATGTATTTGATAGAAGTGTACTTCAAGATGGGATGACTCTTTTACCTAGAACTGCCTTTTCCTCTGCACTGACTTTAGAGAGTCTTGTGTCTTCATTTGGCCATCTGAATACCACCTCAAGCAACTTGAGGAAAAAACACCGTATGGCCATGAGAAAAACGTGGTTTGTTCTTTTTCACTACGTCTTTGTACATCAGGTGCCTAATTTAGGGCCAGAATCACTGCATACTCCCCTATAATGGTGCAGAAAAGCAGCCATCACCAGGGTAATTCTGATTTACGTGGGCCGAGCTGCCTTCTGGCAATGCTCCTTTCCCCAGGAACTGCCAAGAGACACCCCAAGGTGACCTTGCTGCTAAGGGGGTAGCTCAGTTGTTCACCTGAACACGTCTGCAATCAGTCCAGTTGAGGATAGCTGCAATATTTTTCGGAAACTGGTGTAAAGGGAATTGAAAAATCAAAAATAGAATTGTAATATGCTATTGCAACTTTGCCACAGTGTACCTCTACTGCTGCATGAAGCAATTCCTTATGGAAAAGATGACTCTCAAACTGCCACAAAAGGAACCAAACGTGCCACAAAAGGAACCAAAAATAAAATCAATGTAAGATCGCCATAAGAACAGGAATGACAGGTATAGGATTCACATTCTTTCGACATTTTTGAACCTTGTGTAAAACATTCATGGGGAGGAAATATAAATACACACATTTTTTTACCAAAAGAAATATCCGTCAAAAAGCTGTCATGAAACTTTTGTCTTTCATGAACCAACAGTGACATCCAGTGGTACTGTAGGTGTATCCAAGAGAAGGTAAAGCCTTCCCTGAGACACGCGCCTGCTCCCTGGGCCCCAGCCCCTTCTGAGGAGTCTCAGCAGCCCAGAACCTGCTTCTGCATTTCAGAAATGAATGAACCTACGAAAGTGAAGAGAGGGCAAAAGCATTTTTCTGAGTATTGAGAACACATTGCTTGCTTTCTAAAGAGCGACACCTGCATGTCAATCGAAGTTTATTTCCATGTAAATAAACACATAATATAAAAATTATTCCCAAGCATAAAAATTATTCCTAAGCATTTCACTTTAAGACATAATTAGAATTGTCTCTTTTTTCTCTTTTATTTTTCCCAGTTTTATTTTGCATACTGTTTTTTTTTATATCCAACTCAAAAAATGTTTACCTTCCCAATCCCTTACAATTTCCCTTTATTTTTCTACCATTTAGACTTGGGTTGACGCAGCTAATTTTCCTCTTCTACTGCTGACCCATTCTCTCTAATAATGTCTCTGAGGATGTCTGTCTCGTTTTGCTGTCATTTTAACTTACTTCCTTGTCTCTTTCCATTGACTTTCCTGTAAGATTTAATTTTAATCCAATTTACAGTGTCAGTAATCTGGGTGGCTTCTTTTAGTTAGATTTAGATTCCAAATCATTTCCTTTCCATTGACAACTGTTCAACTTTCTCTATTTAAATCATTATACTCACTTTTTGTCTCCCAAGCTGTGCCTTTCCTGGCTGGGTCTTGTTCATTTTGCTCTTGTCTGCTCATGGCTGAAAAGCAAAGCGAGGAGTTAAATGGCTCAGCGATTGGGTGGCAGGGAGAGAAAGATGCTGTCTCTGCTTTGTGTTTTACTTATTTAGCTGTGGAAAGAGCAAATGGGGGAGATGCAAATCTTTCACATGTGTCAGCTCCCTCAGCAAACAAAAACTCTTGGTCCTGCGCTGGATCCAGGAGTGTTGTGCCCAGGTGTTTAGACCTGCAGAGCCTCTGGAGACCAGGCTGCACTCCTGGAGACAGTAGACTCCAAATTCCTACCAGTGTGGACAGGATGAAGGCACTGTCTGGAGTGGGTGCATCACTCCTGATATGTTTACAAGAGGCATTTGTAAAGAGGCACTAACTAGAAATATGAGCTCAACACTCAATAAATACAGCATTTCAAATGCTCCCTGCAGTCCCCAAACACAGAGAAAGTCCAGAGAAAAAATGGTCTACATTTCTTCCTCTTTAATCATGTACAAAGTCTCAGTGAGCTACAAACATTTTTCTTCTCGGGATATCTCTAGGAGGTATCTTTATCTATATCAAGCTCTTCTCCCTTCGATCCTTTCTTTTTGTCCTGTCTTATTATTTTTCTTTTCCTTCACAATTCACATGTCCGATTTCTTCTTTGAAATGTAAATGGAAAAGCTGTATCATCAGATCTCCGATTCTGCAGAGAATCACGAATGCCCTTATCTCTAAGAGAACAAGTAAAGCTCTAACCAAACTTTTTCTGAAAAAAAAGCTTGTAACTTGATCACAATTTTTTCTCTGAAATGTATTTATTTGTAATATTTTATTAAAGATAGAAAAATAATCTTTCCGATGATTTTGTGATAAATCTGTCTTTCATTTCTTCCATAGGAATAGTGGTCACACTCTGAAGAAGGAATTAAAAAATAGTTGTGCATGACAGGAATATTGCCGTACTCTCTGCTAATTCCTTTGAATAATGGCAGCATATACACTGCATCTAATTAATAGAAAACATTATGGATGGATATCAGTGTAAACTGTCTTTGAGTGCTCTTTCAATAGCACACCCCATCTTTTGTCCAGTTGCCAGTTGTTTTGATCTTTCATCAGCAAATAATATTCACTTAATGTGAATTTACTCCTAAGTGCATTTTCCCCCAGGAGCACAGTTTTCTATGCAGATTGCAGCAGTTAGTGGAGCATGATGAGCCTTATTAAAGATATTGATCCGTTTTAGGCTGCTGTCTAGACTGCTATCTGCATTTAAGCATTGCACACACAAAACCTAAGATTTGCTTTCATTTTTCAGTGGCTACTTATTCTAGTTGCTGGGGCTTCAGCAGACTTACTCGGCTTAGTTTCGGCAAGCCTCTAAAGCTGTACTGCTCAATAACTTGTGAGGACACAAAGAGCAATGGATGGTGGAGGCTGTAATGGACTGTCACGTTTCACAGACCGAAAAGGTTTATTTTTAGATCAGTACATCAGACGCATTTGAGTGATGGAAATCTGTTCTTAGCTGCTCCTTTTCCAAGTGACTTTCTGAAGCAGCTCAGCACTTCACTCCGCAATGCCTTCTCTAGGCTGTGCTTGAGGACGGATGTCCTGAAGGACAGGAGATGAGCACAGGCAGGGAAATGAGGAGCTACCAGAGAAATACTGAAGACAGCAAGGCCAACATCTAGCCATGAATATGGGCAGGGCTTAAATTCCCCAATCACTATAAAAGCAGAAGGTCATTTAAATACCTACTGATTGAGACAAAAAAAGATGAACTCAAAAGCACAGTTTGGAAGAGGGCTTCTTAACAACTCAGTGTATGAATTATAGGTTTGGGAAAGGAGGTGAGAGGTGCCTTCATGTTATATTTGAATTGAATGATGAGTTGGAATAAGTATCCCAATCACCTGCAATCAGTAAGGTCAAGGTCACTTCTGTTGGGATAGGAACAGACTCTTTTATTGGATGTAACCTTAAGGCAGCAAAGCTCTCCTTCACCGTAATTCCCTCCATTCCCCAAACAATATAGATCTACCTTATTTCTTCCCTATGCTCATGCTGACAGGAGAGAACTGGCGCAAGTAGGTTGTTTCCAAAAAGAGGACATGCTCCTCTGCGATCCTGTACTAGGTACTCGAGCCCACTTTGGACCAGTGGGCTGAATAACACATGGCATCATTTCCTTTCTCAGATTATTTTTTTAAAGTACAATTTCATCTGTAAAAATTTCTAACACAGTTGTGAGGGAAAAATGTGTGTCTGTGCCTCATTCAATATCTAGTTGGTTTAGCTTCATTCACATAAACGTTTTCCTGTCAGCATAAATCAAACTTCAATTATTCTTCTTAATTCTGAAATAGGTTAATAATATCAGTCTGGAAACATTTTTAGGGCAGACCATGTAACCTTGCTGACGTGCTGGATAAACTTAAATTTGAACCTCTTAATACCCTCTGAGCTTGGCTTTAATTTCAGAAATATTGGTTTTATAAAGCTATTCATCCATGTTGTACATGCACAAGGATTTTTGAGGAATTTGAGGAATTTGTTTAAATAGCTTTGATCTTCGCTATATTGTACATGTTTGTCATGTATACTGTGAACAATACCACCAAGGAGTTCTCCTTCACCTTACCTCTGGTATTTTTAACTGGTGGGCATTTTCTTGCATAACCAGCAATAAGCTTTAGTGCTGATCCACCTAAGACTGATCTATGGTTGATCAGTGGATGACATGGGGGATCACAGAGGAGAGATGAGCTTTTCTGGCTTGTGTGTTAATGAGCTAGATCTTTAGGCTGCTAATTTCTTAGCAATATTATAATCACTTTAGAATTATTTTTCTCCTCTTGAGAAAAATGTTCCTGGGAAAAAAACCTAGAAGTGATTCTGTCATTCTGAGCATACCTACAGATTGTGTTTTCTTTAGCAGAGTATATTTGTTCTATTGCCTTTAACTTATGTTTGTTATTCTTAAGAATCTCCTCCATTCCTTGAGGAGATTTACACAGGTGATTTATTACAAATATCTTCAGATACTTCAGAACTTATCTTTAACGTGAGGCTATATCTCTTGCACTTGCTTAACTTTTAGCAAATGAAAAGTCCCACCAGACTCTTTAAGCCCCAAATTTGATCAATCTCCAATAACAGGCAAAAATGTTGCATGAGCAATATGGAGGTGTTGTCTTGCATCTCTTTTGTTATTCTGGTGACTGAATGTGTAAATGCTTGCATTTAAACTGTGTTTCATTTCTGAGAAAGCTGTGGCCTCGATAATCTGAGTACTACTGTGGTATGCAGGCCTACTTAGAACTTTCTGAATACCAATTTGCAAACAGAAAGGGAATTAATTCCCTTCGATGCAGTTCTGTGAAAAAGATGGATCACGTTTCTTGACTAACATGCTAAGGCTGGTTTTCATATGCACAAAGATATTCAATATTTCTATCTTCATTTTTTAAAGACTATAATTTTATTTGCACAGTCTCCATTTGGCTTCTTCTCACAAAGGAGAAAAATGATTGTGAAAATCATTTTCCTGTCTGGCAAAAGATGAAAGAAGCCCTGTTCTAGAGCAGTTTTAAAATCATTAGACTGGAAGGTTCTTTTTAACATGAAGTGTTAAAACAACTATGAGGATATAATTTAGCCTCTGATTACATTTTCTGAGGTTCTAGTCCAGGCTTCCCAGACTTCATTGGACCACGGATTAAAAAAAAAAAGTAAAGTAAAACATCCCGGATGTAGGGCTACAGGAAAACCCTGCTAATGTGCCTTGGAACTCAGCTCCTCTTGCAGCACATTTCCTGCCAACCACTGCTTAAGATTTTTTTTCTTAAACCCAAGAAAGTAACATGCTAATGAAACCACTTAAAAATAAAAGATATTTTTGGTTATTTCTGCATTGCCATAAGGATGCTGAACCTGCAAGTTCCCCTTTAATTTTTCTGCCTTTTCGGTCCTTTGTAAGATGTCAAATAATCATCTTGCATTAATATATTAAAATTTTCGTAGGCCAAAATGGAAATTGCCACTAAAACTGTGGACTGTGGATGGAAGCATAGGTACACGCCCTCTGTCTTAGCATAGCATTCTGGATTTCATTTCTTACTGTGATGTATATTATAGGTTTTGTACAAACAGATAGATAGTAAAGGAAAATCTACTTCCAATGCTGGTTCAAAACCAAATTAAAGAAATAAAGTAGCGAAGCAAGGGCAGGCTAGCAATCATATCTTCTCATATTTTCAGTTTATGGCCTGAATTTAGGAATTTCAGGTACACTTTTGGATGACAGGACCCCAGGATACTTCAGTCCTGTATAAATGTATAGTCATCTACAGAGCATCTGCATTTCACCTCATTTCTCATAGGGGAAATCAAGGTCTTCTCTCTACTCAGCTGCCATAATTAAACAGGATTACTCCAGGCTCCCATTCACAGCTTGTAAGTTTGAGGGGGTTTTTACAAGGGTTCAGTTTGTGCGTCTGTGCCCAGCATGTAGTTCACCACCTAACATTAACTAAAAACACAAATGTCAGCTGTATCAAGGCACTTTTGCCTTAGCCTCCGATTTTCTACTGGCTGCTCTGCTGTTGCATTAAATAAAACAGTGTGTTCTCATTAACCACTGGAACACCTACTATTGCCATCTTCTTACAAATCTAGTACCTTTTAATCAAAGAAGGAAGCTTTGTCTTGCAGCAGGCAGCTTATAAAGTGGCTTTTACGGAGCTGAGCCACTTATTTGTAAGCCTCTCTATTAGGGAGCTACAGATAAGCCATTCCTGAACTGACCAACATCTCATGGCTGGAGACCAAATTCTACTTTCTGTGACACTGGTGCAGATTTTGGAGCAACCTCCCTGAGGCTGATAGATGGGTGGATAAAAGCTGAATAACACTCTTGCCCAAACCAATTTACAAGTATTTCTATCCTAGGACTGCCTGTTTTTATGGAATAAAATATTTCTTTAGAGAGACCCAGGGATATTACTCTGCTTCTCAGCACCCTTTTAATCTTGCAGCAGGATTAAAATGCTTTTCGGTTTAATGCTAATCATATGCCCCCTGATTTTAGAGGCGCTTTGAGTTCCTCTGAGTTGCTAGTGCAGCATGACGACGTTGCTTCTGAGAGGATTAGAGAATTGTGCATGTCATCTAAGGTCAACAGGGTCTTGCATTCATTTTCAAAGCATCTATATTTATTTTCCTAAAGCATTTATTTTCTTGGTAAATACAGCAATATGCATAATGTTAAGAATGAAGATATCTTCTGCCTGCCTCAGAGGACAATGTGGTGACAATCTATGCCCAGGATGACTACTTTGTGCTTTAACCCCTAAGGGGATGTCCTGAGGTGCACGCAGAGTTCAGCTCGTGACGTAAAACCCTCTCCGGTGCCCTGTTCCCACGCAGTGGGGCCTGGTCGAGCTGGATGTGTCTGCAGTATGGACAGATGCTCAGCAGTGTGAGGCGTCTCCCCCTCCTTGGGATTTTATCCCGTCTGTCCCTCACGTGGCACCTGAATCCATACCCCTTGGCTCCTGTCCTCCCAGCAACTCCATTCTGGAATTGTTCTTTAGTTCAGGCCGATACTTTATTTTTTGTCACTCCACTAGTAATTCCGCTAACAACTTGATTGTGGTTTCTTTATGCAGTGAGGCCTGGTACAAAAAATCCTGTTATATTGCAGTCTTTCCCAGGCTTTTCCATTGAACAGCAGATTGACCTCTTCAGTGGTCTTCCTCCGGCCACTAATCCACTTACAGCACGCTTCCTGTCACCCTCCGTGCTGCATCTTACTCGTATTTTTGTCACCAGACTGCTTTCTGAGCTGCAGAAAAGCTGCTGCTCAGTTCTGTGCTTACATTTTGTAGCCTAACTTGATTTCCAGGTCTCATATGCCTCCTACTTCTGTCTGAGTACACAAGGAAGAGAACATGATTTCATGCATTGGTTTCTTTCTGCATTTCTCTCCCTTCTGCCAAGCTGGTATTGCATTATTTCTTTGAAGTATTATTATCTGCTTTACTTTGTTTTTCCCCCTCAGGCAAGGCTCCCAGGACACACAGGGCTCATTTGAAAAGCCACTCAGGGTTGCATAAACGGGGATTAAACTCTCCTTAAGGGTCAAAACATCTGTCTGCAGTCTCCAATGTGTGTTTTGAAAATAATTACTGCACTTGTACAGCCTGCTAAAGACTCAGACACAATGATAAAA
>NW_010586127.1:173684-199942 GCF_000705375.1 Tinamus guttatus
TTGAATTTTCAGTATTTCAATTCGTTTCAAGAGCAAACGGCTAAATGGTGAAAATAATCTGACTCATCCTAGTGCTTCCTGATCTCTGTCTTCAAATAGTTATTCTTTCTTAGGCATATTAGCATTATTTCAAAACATTTTTTCAAATTGATTTACTTAAAATTCATCCATTTAATATTAAAATCTTGTCTATAGGTATATATTCCACATAAGATCAGCTTAGTAAAAGTTGAGTTGGAAGAGAGAAGATAGAGGCCTATAAAATGATGATTAGGTAGATAAAGTGAAAAATTAGGTGCTTCTCAGAATCCAGCAAATAAAGAGCATTAAATGACATTTCCAGCAGGTTTAAAAAATGAGACATTTCAACACAGAATGTATAATTAAACTGTGCCTGCCACAAAACGCCAAATATGGTTGTCCATGTAATGCTGAGCATTGGAGATAGGATAATGAGCTTTATTGAGCGTCAGTCTGACTTAGTCTGCTGCATCTTACATTATCAGAAGTTTGGTGTTTATTGCCCTACATTTGGAAAATTTACGAATTAATCTAGATTCAGAATATCCGATAGCAAATAAGGCTATGCTACAATGTAGATGTAGTGGGAATCTTTACTATTATTTATTGCAAATATACTGAGTACTTTAACTCCTTCACCCCATGAGGGCAGGAGTCATGTGGTTTGAGATGACTTACCAGCCCTAGCCTGATGCACTCATGCACCCTTTGGCATGTGGAACAGATGTGCCGTTTTTTTCTTAGCCCTCAAGGAGACCGAATACATTCAGATGGTAGGTGCTTTTTTTTTTTTTTTCTTTAAGAAAAGATAAAATTTGGATAGACATGACAAGCAGTGATATGTCAATGCTTTGGCAGGGTAAACAACTTCATTTCTGCTCAGGGCTCTTCTCCTCCCCAGCTTTGCGTTGCTTCACTCTGTTTCCCAACGCTGCCAGCTGGCACTTTCTGGAAGAACCTGAATGCATTTAAATAACCATTTCCCATTCATGTGGATCGGCTACAAAATGCTACCTTGGGAAGTTCTGTGATCCTTCAGGTAACCCAAGTCTGATTTTCCTTTTGTAAACTGTCCCCTGCTGGATTAGCTAAACTGCACAAAGATGTCTTGACCCAAACATCACGGTCAAGCTAGTCCAGCAATGACATGTGGCACTTTTGGTGGAATCAAGATCACCCTACTTTATGTTGATAACTCCTTTTTGGTAACACAGGGGCAAACTGAAGCTGAAGTGTTCACCTTCCTTCTCCTCAGAGAATTTCTAGAGGAGACCTAAGGCTATTGCCAGTATCCTGGATTAAAATGTGGCTCTAACACACTAGTCAACTGTGAAAGCATCAGTCAAACCTTTGGTAAAATCATTAGATGCATATAATAATTTAATGTTTCTCAAAACTGAGAAATGGGAGCCTTTTCAGGTTGGCCCTGCTTTCTTTGGAGTCAGAACATGCAGATAACCTTCACAACCACTTTCTGTCTCACACCAGAGATTGAAAAGAAATTTTTGCTAGCTTTCTGTATCTGTATCAGTATGCTCTCTCACAAGTCTGGAAGAGCATTTGAGAGCGACAAGGTATGAGCATGCTCACAGGATGTGACACTCCGTCACTCAGGGATTACCCCTGTGCAACACCCATTGGTGTAGAAAGCAGCCAGACAAAGTGTAGAAGTTCTACAGCATTTCCCTGCTCCTTCTGCCTTTAGGACTCCATCTATGACACTTCACGAGGAGAAGCAGTCCCTAAGGAGATGCCATGTGCATGAGTCTTCTATGAGAGCTTTTCTCACACCCAGCAGAGGAAATGAGATTCAGGCTCACTGTGGAAGCAGTGATTCTCTCTGTCTCTTGAAAAAGGGCAAATAGACTTAAACATCCAAATTAAAAAATTCTGCTGAATTGGCCACGAAATACAGTATGTATAAAAACAGCTTTCTTTGAACCTGCTCTTTGCTTTGCAGAGAAGCCAGGTTCTGTGTATTAGTAGCTGTGAGGGGGAAAAAGGAAGGAGGAAAATAGAAGACAGCTCTGCCAAATAAATATGGTTTTGTTTCTGTTTTAAGCATAAAATATCTCTTAGCTCATCATGGTTTGTAATAGAGGGGTATTAGTTTTCATAAATGAAAATGTCAGAAGTCCAAAGTACGGGTTGGTGAGTTTAATAGAAATTGTCTCGTTGTAACAATGTGCTTTATATTCTAGTCACGATGCATCAGCAGTTTATTCTGGAGTTCATTCTGAGGAGGTAATGACTAGGAAAATGACAAAGAAAACTGTTACTGACCATTAGTGAGCAATCACTCTGTCATATTACCAAGATAATTTAGATAAATGTGGGGTTTAGCTGTCTCCAAGGGAGACAGGATGCTGATATCTTAGATAGCACTGCTTTTTAAAGCTTTTCCATTTGATGAATATATATTTTTGTCTCAAAGGCATAGACTAGTTCCCGTATCTTCCTGATGGAAATAGTAATAGCTCATTTCAGTGCTGTCATCTTTGCTCAGTTGTGTAGTGCATGAAGCTACACAGTTTTGCAGCAAATATGGAAAGCTCTGTTTGGAAACATAAGGTATTTAATAAATGAATGTAGAGCATACCATGTTTTTCTTCAATTGGCTTCCATTATTTTAGCAGCTGCTAATTATGCAGTGTTGATATTTGGAGAAACAGTAACAGATTTATCTGTTCCATCTGGATAATCAGGCTTTTAGAGCATGCCTTTCTACCAAAAAAGAAATTAACTCTTGTTGTTTCCTTTTTTTTTTGGGAGAGAGTGGGGGGGGTGGAGGGATGGAGGTCATATCAGTTTAAATTAAAAGGTGTGGAATTTCATTTGAGATAAATAGACAGTTTAGCTCCAAGTAGCTTCACTGCAGTCATCACAGGCATGAAATGGCTTACAAAAGGTTGCATTGGGTCAGCTTGGTGTTAAGGCACCTGTTCATAGCACACAGGCCAAAGTCCTTCAAGATCCATCTGCCAAAATTAAACTTAGGCATCCTATATATATGGACTTTTTTTTATGTTGTACCTCAAATTCCATGTCCTCCTTCAAAAGTATATGATATACAGCTTCACAGAAAGTACTACAGTAGTTAAATGATGCTCAGTTATGAAATCAGATGTGCAGATGCAGGATGCTTAAAAAGGAATCTTTTGTGTATTACATCTGCAGCTGACCCACACAGCAAAGGGCAATCCTGCATCACGTGTGAAAGTGCAATAAAGTCACTGCTGTAAAGACCTCGGTTACCAGTGTGCCCACAATCTCCATATATCTGTCAACAACCTGCAAACACACGAGCATCAGACCATCTTTCTTCACAGGAGCCACTGAACTCTTGTTCCATAAACCCAAGCTTTCATCTTTAAAATGACTCCGTATTCTCAAACATGGCCAAGGTGGTGAGACCTACTTGAAACGGAAAACACCCTGAATCACTGAGAGAGGCAAAGCACTCAGATTCACCCACGAGACTGTTATCTCTTGAGACATATGCGATTTATATCTTCAGTTTCAGTAATCATTTAACTAAGGATCAAACTGAGCAAAAAGAGGGCTACTATAGTCTTGAGAACTGCAGTTGTGATAGATTTAGGATTAGATTCTGACTAAGGAGGAGTAAGGATTCCTATTCCAGACTTCGGGGTCAATTTTTGCAGTGCAGCATGTTGCCTTTGCCTTGATTTCAGTGACATTGCAGTTCTATTTTAGGTAGCTAAAATGAAGGGAAAGGATGGGATATGGAAGACCTGAAAGGATGGAAATGGGGGGAAAAGAGATGTGTGAAACAGGGAGGCTAGTGAGAACTGGGTTGTAGACTTTGTTGGAATAGAGATGATACCTGAGCAGTGTATCTGGATTTAAGAGGCACACGGAATATTGTGTGGGGAGATGGCTGTGGGTGAGATGTTGTGGGGCCAGTGAGAGCTGACCCGCACCAGTGTCAGCATGCACAGGCACCCGCTCCTCCTGTAGCTCTGAAGTCTCATGATTTTGCAGGGTTGAGTCATAATTTTGGGGTGTTTTGTGTTGGCATTGCCAGGTGAGAGCAGACAAAACTACCCCAACTAAATATACACTGAGCAAAGCAGTTTGAACTCCTTTTAGGCACGTAGCTGCAAGTAATTCCTCTCCCTACCACTGCAATCCCCCTGCCTGGGCTTGTATGCAAAAAGCAGCCAATGGAAGCATAATTAATAAAGACTATTTTTTTCCCAATTAACATAGTCTTGATATATTTTACTCCACTATTTTACTGTTGTTTTATTTTAGGCAGCTCAGATTTTTCTGCAATATTTACCCTCATTTTTAGCAAAGCAGAAGTCATGTTGTTGAACACATAATACCCCAGTTATTTCCATAGCAACTGGCCCTTCTAAATCTTGATTAGGATTTCTTGGCAGTGTTATTTTGTCAATGCCTGGCTTTTGAAGGAGAAAGCTTTAGTCCAAAAACAGCCCTTTATAGAATAGGAAGACATACACAGTGAAAACAACTGGAAAAGGAGAATATCTATTTTATGGAAAAGCTCATTAGGATGCGTTTCTATAGGGTTTTTGAACAAACAACAATTATGAGATATATGCTGCATATACTACATGGTATGCAGTGGCCCCAAAATAAGTGCCCTTATTTCTTTACAGCAGATTTGTTCAGGTGTAAGTGCCTATCTGAAGTCAGATGTGATTTCATCAAAATCACTGGTCTTTAATCAGTGAACAAAGTGAACAAGATTTTATGCTCCTGAAGTTAATTCACTTAGCTGATAGTATTTTTCATTTGTTTTCTTTTTTTTCCCTGATAGGTCTCTACTTTTTCTGAACTTTTCAACTGTTGTGTTTAATTCAATGAAATTACAGTTCCCAGGGAGGGGAAGGGAAATTACATATACTTGTTATGCAGTCAGAAAACTTGGACTGAAGATGCTGATGAACTCTAATAATCTTTCTAATACTATGTAAAGGTTTCAGAAGCTTTCTGATTAATCTGAATCAACCCTAAGAAATAACAGAAGGACAGCAAGTCCCCATATACTTTCTGCAAACAGTAGCATAAAGGCCAACAATGATTTAATTTTGTGATCTTGCATGAACTTTTTTTTTTTTTTTATCCTAGCTGGTAAATTAGGATGAGCACAGTCACTCTCTGACCAGTTCCATACAGGCAGTGCAGATTCATGAAATTAGGTCAGTTGTAAAATTTCGGTTTTGACTTCTTTACCAGGTTGAACAGTGGTTTGCTTTACAGAAATCCCGTTTTTTTCAGTCTAATCATAAGTGAAAATACTGAAGTCTATCACAGATGGATAAAACATAGAAAAATATAGCCTAAATGGATACCAGCAGGATAGCAACTACACAGGATCCATTACTGCACTGTAAGAGATTTGTCCATTTGCCACTTTTTGCCACTTTTTCACTTGTTTCCTTATACTTTTATTGAAATAAATCATTATTTTTAAATGAGTGAAAGAATATCAGGTCAGGTCATTAGGACTGGTCTTTCTGGCCAGCCCAAAGGTACAAACATCCTGGTGCTCTGCCCTGAGTGATGCCCAACAGCCAGAGCAGTAAAACTATGGGGCAAGCTTGAAATGAAACATGCTTGCAGCACTCTTCCAGGCTCCAAAAATTTGCACCTCAGGGGCTACTTGAGATAAGGTCTTTATATTTAATGTCTGTCACTGGCTTTTTCTTTCATTATTTTGTATCTTTGATCCAACACAAACACTCAGAGCCCACAACAATTCTGCAGCAAGTTATTACACAGCTTTATATTACTTTGTGGGAAAAGCAACTTTGTTCTGAGAAGGTCATTTGTTTCACCTGATGCCTGTTAGTTCTTTCCTCACTGCTATAGTTATACTCCCCAGGCCACTCGTGGTTTTTACCCTTTTCATTAGTTCCTACTCTGAGCTAAAGCAACCTAATATACTTAATCAGTGTTTAAACAGAAGCTGTGCTATACCAATAACCATCCTTATTCCCTTTCTCTGAATGAAGTTAGTTCAGAGCTCTTCTCTTTACAAAGTATAAAAACACAGCTGTATTGCTCTATGTGCCTCACTACATTTTATCTACATTCAACTTCATTTCCTATTTCATTGCTCAGTCAATTAGTCTTGTAAGGGTCTTCTGCTGTCCTTAACAAGCAGCCCTTGTCTTTTCCTTTCTGAACAGCTGTGTGTCACCAGCAGGCCATGTCACCTCACCAGGCAGTGCCTTTCTTTCATATATTGCACCCAATTAATTTATTCAGGCAAGGTCCATGTGTCTTCTCCCCGACAGCTGAACAGTAGTTTAGCTACAATTGAAAAGCCCTTGTTAAGGGACCTTATCGAGAAGCTTCTAGAAACATAAGCGCACCACATCAGCTGAGTCTCTCAGACACAGGTTTGCTGGCTCCTTCAGAGAGTGGCAGTAGGGTTGTGAGGCATGATTTCCTGATTCTCAAACTATCTATCTTGATTATTTTTGGCCTTACACAGTTCTCTCGTGTATCATATTCATTCATTTGTTTCCTAATTCTATTCTTTATTCTAATGTCTACTCATGTGCAAGTTACAGATGTCAGGTCTGTACTGGTCAGTCGTTCTCTGAGCCACTATGTTTTATTTTTAAGCATTGGCATCACATTGGTCTTCTAACCCTCTGGTACTAACCTCATTTTGAGTAAGAGGCTGCACATCCTACTTATTAGTTCATCCATTTGATTGCTGAGTTCCTATAGGACTGGGTGGATGCCATCTGGTCTTGTCAAATTGTTGCACCTCAGTTTGTCTGTATTTGTTCCATAACTTCTTCTATGGACCTCTTAATTTGGACAGAATCTCTGCTGAGTCCCCCTGGAGAAGGATTCCTGGGAAGAATCCTACACAAATTTCTCTCTTGTGAATAGACATTTATCTTTCAGTATTATTATCTAGCAAATTGTATGTATTGATTTCTATTTTTCATTTGCTTTATAATGTTGTTTTTTCCCAGGGTGCCTCCACTTTTTGTAGTGTTTGCTACCACATGTTTCCAATACAGTCTGTCGGTCCCTAACCAGCAACTGGGGCAAAGTCTGTACTTGGCACATGCTGTACCAAGAGTATGGAAGGTAAAATAATCTGAGTACTGCTAGGGTTGTCTTTTCATGTCTTTTCACCTCTAAAAGTAATCCACACACTTGTCCATTCACGCACAAAATTGATAAACCTCTCACATACAAACTTGTTCTTTGTTAACAATCTGATACGATATTTAATGAATACAGTAATTACCATTTTGAGAAAGAAAAAATATGTCTGAGGAACATATCACAAAATCGCCTGTCCTGTTTAGTGTAGAGTAGGCAAAAGTCCGATACTACTCAGTGTCTGCTAAAACACATACTCCCTCTGTCTTCCCGTGTTCACACAGCCACCTCTGCAGTCATCTGGGTGACACATAGCTGAGGTCTTTTAATAGTGAGGAGGGAAAATATAGACCGAAACGAAGAAGCTCACCCCGCAAGGCAAATAGCCTTGCAAGATGTTATATTTCCCTGGAATTCTGGTGCTCATACACAGTCTAGTGAGATTTTAAAATTGCTGTTTCTTTTGTTACCACCATTCAGGCTGTAGATCCCCAACAGGGTGAGGGCATGAAAACTGCACAGCTGGTGGACGAACGCGGCACGTTGAATGCTGACTATCCACCTGGGGCTACGGAGAGACTTATGAGTCAGGCTTGCAAGATAAAGACCACGTTGTTTATTTTTACAGTGAAAATAATTCTATGTTATTTTTAACACGTGACTATGCAATATTATTTAGCTTTTTTGTCAATGCCTTACCCCTGCAAAAAATCAGTTTACCAAAAGCAGGAGAATAAAATCAATTTTCTGTGATGTTTTGAATGCTATGTAGGCAGTCACTTGAACACACCATTAAGTGTCAGCTCTTGTTTAAGCAGGGATTTCAGTACATCATAGCAACTGATTATATGCTTGGGTTAGTCGATTTGTGGATAGAAAATCCACGCAAAGATATATGAAGCAAATGTGGTAAGTAATTGAGTTCCTGTTCTTGCTAGATCACACATAAGGTCACACATAAGATAAAATAGGGTCACTTTCACATAAAATATATTTAATAATATCAATAAAAAGCCTAAGAGCTTATTTGATTAAAGATAACTTCTAGAGAAGTAAGTGATGCTATGAAAGTGATTTCCAAATATAGTTACAAGATAACCTTTACTACACTGGCTTTATGGTTATCAATTAAAATACATGTCCCCATGAAATTTAATCTGTCAGTTATAATATCTTTGTAAATCTTAATGTTCTTCCACATGTAGTTCAAGAACTAGTTCATGATGTCAAAAGAGGAGATATTCTTTCCTTTAAGGAAGTATCTGATATTCAGAGGCATGCCAAGTATAAATAAATATAAATTCTCATTCATTCCCCATAAAAATAGGCATACCTATGCATGAAAAGTTAGCAGAAACTTTGGGTTTTTTTTAGATGTGCTGCTTTTACAGTGCTCGGTGTTGGAGTATGCAATTAACTGCCTTATTTTGGGCAATACGACCTCATCAATGATCTCAACTTCCTTCAGCAAGTACCAAAAATTTGGCATAAACCAGACAGACAAGGATTCCTGAAGTTTGGTCAAATGGAAGAAAGACAGACAAATGAACAAGAGAAGCAATGTCACCATTTGCTTCAGTTTATTTTCAGGCAGCAGTGTCATGAGCAAGCCAAACAATGATTCTTGCAGCACTGGTAACAGCCCGGTTAAGTTTTTTGAAGGTTTCCGTTTCTAATTTCCTTTGGCCTAATTAATGCATTTCAGTCCTTGAGCTAATCTCAGCATCCCAGCCCCATACATTTCCTAGTCCCACACACTTCAGATCAGGCTATCCTACATGTACATCATTACAGCTGTTTCTGTCGACTGTGAGTGTGTGCACTAACACAACTGTGGGTGACATAGTGGTAGTGTCTAGCACAGTCTTCATTAATCCTTTCCGTGTCACACAAGCCTGGGGAATTACCATCAATTTTCCCAAGCTAACAAAAGATAATCCTCAGAAATACCCCAGGGGCAAAACTTTTTGAAGATTCAGTATGCTATGGAAAATGTGCTTGCTGAGAGAGCTGCTGTACAGAGTACCTGAGTAAACTGCTTTGATCTCATTTAGACTCCTTTCATTATTACTGTATTTTAATAAGCAGAGTAGTACTGTGCTTTCTCCTGATGCATAATCAGCTCATGTATTAAACTAACTGTGTTCCAAAACACTGGGGTGGACATTCCTTTTCCAAGAGTTATGTCTTGGACAAGCCATATTGTTGATTAAGGCTATAGATATCATCCAAACATAATCAAGCATGGTTTAGATTTGGTGAATTGCTGAACATCAGAACCATAAATTCTATGTGATCATTTTTCCACAATAATGCAGATACCTCAGGGAAATGTCACGGTTATTATAGCACTTTTCCTATTTATATATGCCTCTGCAGATGTATTAGTTTTTCTTCCCTTGGAGATCCTCTGGTTGCTGCTGACAGATAGAAACCAAGAAGTCTGACCTCCTCTGAATGCCAGGCAAACATAAAGCAACTGCAGCGCATTTCACAAATGCATCAGTCAGTTACCTCTCAAGGTTGCAATTTTTTAATCTGAATGAGAACTTCCAACCTATCTTCTTGCTTTCTGTGTCCTTTGTCAGGCTCAGGATATTCCTGATAAGGAAGGTGGTGAAGTGTCCATCCCAAAGCGATCTTGCTCTTCTTTGCCTCCCTCCTGGGGAACTCAGCTGATTTACAGTGAAGATTATTTCACTTTAGTACAGTTGTCCCATATGACTCAAGAGATATCTTGTTGCTGCCCACGACACCTCCTACCAGGCAATAGTGAACTGATGGTGCATTTTTTTATAATTAACATATTACTTGATAACCTTAGATTCCAGGCACTTCCACCTGGGGATCTTTTTTTAGAGTGTTCCTTCCCATTGTAAGAATTAATTTTCTAATAATACAAAATCTCAGTATATTACATTATGCCTCCTCTTTATACCAAACTCCGTAGTAAAATGTTCATACCAAAATATCACCTCAGTCATAAAACTCTTCTTTTCAGTCCAGCAGAAATGTACTGACTTGATCACATATGCTTTGGAATAAAGCAGTGCACAAATCCATCTGCTCAGTGTCCTGTTTGATTCTTGCATTCTGATTTTTCAGTTGACATGGATTACTCTGCATCCAACAATTAAGGATCAATCTTTCTGACATTGTAGGGTCTCCACAGATAGAGATACTTATGCTTTAATTCGTTTGTCTGACATTTTGTTTGCTATTAAACAAGGAGAAAAAAAGAATATTTGAATGCCAGGGTTCATCAGAGTACTCATTTGTGAACCAGTCATCAACAAGCTAGAGCATAAGCATGATTGCTTTATGTAGCAGCAAGATGTATTACTTTTAGCCTTGCATTTAGGGAGCTGATCTTTCACTTCCCATTGTCTTTAATTTTAACCATAGGGAAAAATGCAATGTGATTTGGGAATAAAATCATTATAATAATGATTATTGAGCAAGATGAGAAAGAAACTTGCCAAGATCTGAGCAATTTCTGTTTCTTGGCCTCATATTCTATTTATTGAATAATAATGTCATTTGGAATACGAATCAAGACTAAAATTAGTCTTGCTAAAGAGAAGACAACAACTCCTATTGAATAACATTTTCTCTGAGGTTGTGAGAACTAATGTTCCATATGCTTCAACATTTAAAGTGTTGCTGATGTAAACATTTTTATTTCTGCTAATGACTTAAACCTTAGGGCCTAAAGATCCAAAAACACATTTGTCCCTGAGTGCGTGCACCAGCTCTGCTGCTCTCCTGCCCCCAGCACAGGCGGTGGCTATTCACTTGTTTGGATGTCAGGAAAAAATGGTGTCAAATGAGGAACTGACAATTCTGTATCAGACATCACTGGTAACCAAGGGGCTTTCTGCCGCTGACACACTGGTGTGTAGTAAAGGCAGAAGGAGGCTGTTGTGTTCGCTGTAGAATGACTGTTGCTGTCACAGAGGACAGAGACCCGCTCCCATCATCACTGGCTGTAATACCCAGCAGCTGGAGGAGCCAGAGAAAACAGAAAGAAGTTCAAGGTTTGGTTACATTTTCAGGCAGTGCCAGAGAGGACACTTCATCTAGAATCATTTGGTCCCATGGCTTATTACTCTCCCTATTTAAAACAAAGGACTTATTTCTAATTCATTAAATTTGCTGAGCTTCAACCTCTTGCCTTTGCTCCACAGCCTCGGATGTGGAGAAGATGCAGACCTGCCTCCCATTCATGGAGCTGGTGGCCGATCATTCCTGGGAAAATCCCAGGCCTCTGGGACAATCTTCATCCACATATATCTCTAATGTAAAGCAGATGCCAGTGCTTTATTTAAGATGACAGACAAAGGCAGTTAGAAAATAAAAGAGGTTAGCTAATTGTATGTCATACGCTGGGTTTTAAAAATGTCAATGTGTTTTATTTGGCATTTCTGCTTATAATCTGACTGTCATTTGGAGGATGGAGTGGGGGTGGCGGAGCAAGGGGCACAACTATCTTCTTAAAAAACTTAAATCCAGCTAAAGCAGAGTTTAATAATCTCCCACAGGGCAATTACTAATTCATAGCAATCACTAATTCCAATAAAATATGTAAATACAGTAAGGATAAAAATCTTCCTGTCAATAAAGAAGTTGAATCCTTAAAAGTTCACACTAAACCAGAGGGAATATCTCCTGACACAGCCCGTTCAAATTAGCAGGTTGTTATAGCTGTGGTTTTGCATTAAATCCTGGTCAAGAATTAAAGTCATGTTCTGCTGTTTCCCTGCCATCCTCCTGGACACATAATGTCAATTAACTGGCGGGCTTGCAAGGTTTTCACTCGTATGCCCTTATTTCAGTTCTGCAGGCACATTTGCTAGTGTTATGCTTCACTAATACTAAGTGGTAGTGTATAAATGGCTTAGGAACAAATGGAGGAATATTATTAACCAATATGAAACGTATAATAATGCTGAATATATTCATAATGGAATGATTTTAACAAGATATTAGACTGTTTTTGTAAGGTATTCATTTTCAAGAGGTAACAAGTTCTTTCGATGCATTTGGAAGAATGCGGGATGTTTTACTTCTTTTAGCTCATTCCTGCGCAGTAAAAGACCAAGCATATTTGTTTTATTCACCAATAAGATGCTTCTGACTGCTGGGCAAGGTCTCTGAGAAACAACGTAGCATATGGCCTCCCTTTTAGTTTTTGTATCGATCGAACATATTTGGGGTGAAAAATTCACAGAATACAAACCTCATAGGCATTTGTGTCCACTAGCTGTTGCCTGATTGACAGTGTCTATAAAATATAGTTGAGTAATAAGGCTCTTGCAAGGAGATAAGCTGCTTCATAAATCCAATAAAAGATTAGTGCCACTTACCTGCTAGCAAGCAGGAGGGTGTGCAGTTTCCCAGGGATCAGTTAATGAATTTACACTTTTTTTTTCTTAAAGAATTCTATATTTTATGGTAATATACAACCATTCAAAAAGAAGTGTGCCAGAGAAGTGCACTGGCATTTTATTCTGATGGTGTTTGGCATAGAGGGATTCACTTAGTTAAAATCACTGAACAAATGAGAACAGGAATCTGAATGCTAATGCAGAGTGGTGAGGAGAGATCAATAGCAACCCATATATCTGTGCTTACCTCCCTTCTGTTCCTCAATTAAATCCAGTCTAGAGAAGGAACCTTTTTCTCTACTAACGAGAACAACATAGGAGTACAACGACTGCTACTGCTGGCAATAACTGACTTTTTTATTACTATTTTTAAAGTATTTGTAAAGATTAACTAATAAAATTCATAGCTTCTCATCATGCATAGCCAAAATCTTTTAAAATATTTTCTAGAGCACCAAGGCAGAATTACTATGCATTTTGGCAAAGTTTCAGAGCCTTGGCAAACTGTATGGCAGTGTTTATAGAAAATATCACATTGAGGTGCAAGATGTCTCTGTACACACAGGCTGCAGTGTGCTTTTATGAACTGCCTATCTCCTTTGGGCTTAGGAGAAACTTTCAGGACCCCCATGGACAAAGTGTGGGATTGCCCAGACTGCAGCACAGCTTCCGAGGGCCCTGCTATGGCCTGTCCATGCCAGCACCCATGGTCACCAGGAAGGGCTAATTGACAAAGCAGCAGTTACTGTCAAAAGCATCTTGAAACGCTTAAAATAACCCAACCTGTCAGCAGCATCAAACCAAATACATGAGTGATCTTGCTCTGGTTTCCTCATCCCACAGATCAGTTGAGCCTTTATCCTCGTTCAGCTACTCCTTCTAAATGTTCAGTAGACCCTCTCCCTCAGGGAGAAAAACTAGATTTACTGTGAAAAAGCTTTGCCAGGTATGCTCTAGTTTCTTCTGCATACCTACTACTGTTCTTGAGTTAACAACACTGAAAAAAGGCATGGTGCAAAAAGATCATGTCCAGTGGAAAGAAAGGAAACCAGCAGAGCAGGCGGAGGAACAGAAGACAGAAGAAGCTCAGACAAGAAGGTAAAAAAATGTAGGGAAGTAACAAAGCCTCCTGCCTGCACACCAGAGTGCCAAGTGCAGTGAGATACAGATTGTGCATTGGTGTATTATTTTTTCTTTTTTGTATGATCTGAAGTGAAGAAAGGGATGGAGCCATTCATCTCCTGAAGATCCTAGGCGAGGAGAAGATGTGCACGGACCTGGAGTGAGAACTGAGAAATAATTGGGAAGGATCCCAGAGAGGCTAAAGCATGAGATAATTCTGGGAAACCCCAAAAAATCTGGACCCATTTTAAAGCAGACAGAGGTCTGCTTTAAATGTAGGTATAATGTCAATGTCTGAAGTGATCCTGAGACAGCAGATGGCTATTACACCTGTGTAGCTAGAGGTATATCTCCTTAAAAACATAATTTAAGTGATTAAGTTCCTGTGCTGCCTGTTTAAATACTCAGGTGGGTAACGCATGTACCAGTGCAACGACACTAAATGCTATGCATCAAATGCCATCTACCAGTGCTCCTGTAGAAAGCATTTAGACTTGTACCATTTTAATAAGAGAGAACAAAAAATATATATATATCTGTGTGGGGAAAAAAGAAGAGTCATGAAGGGGCAATGCTGGCGATGAGCTGGAGGAGGTAGCAGTACCTAAGAGAAGGCAGAGAGGCCTCTCGCCTCTCTGCGATTCAAGATGAGGACATGCCCCAGGAGGCCACTCTCTAAGGTATTGATCATTAGGCAAGGAGTGATAGTACAAAGCACATTTCTTACAGATTTTTTTTTCACATTTATATTTCCTCCTGCCCACACAGAAAGAGGAGAATAGTGTTTTCCATCACTGCACCATAAACCATTTCTACTTATTTCTTTTTATCTCTGTGAATCTTTAAGTACTTCAGGCAGCAAAGAGGACAGAAAGCACACTTCACCCTATAATTATAATGTTCCTTGCTTTAAAGAAGGAAAAGCATCCAATAGCAGACAAGGGAATTATAAATCTATTATTTGGGGTCACTCCATGATAATAAATCAATGGCTGCATCCTATACTTCCATTTTCAGCCTCTCTGAACTTCTTAGTATCCCTTAATTGCTTTGATTCTCCTATTGATTTTTACAGCTTGCAGGGGTCAGCAAGGTTACAGAGGAGCTGTGTCTCTCCTTAGTCCATTCTCTCTTACCACCCACCAGATAATAGGCCTCCTGTTACCTTTTAAAATGCTGTCTTACTCTCTTTCAACATTTGAAACAAGGTACTAAAAATCAGCATTAAGCACACAAAGCACTCATTGACTGTAAAATGCTTGATTTTTTTTTAAATAGCTTTGAGGGCAATAAAATATTGCAAGCTTTTCTTTTTTTTTTTAAAAAAAAGTAGGCACTTTGGCTAAGCTAAGTTTTCTTTACTTATTCTAATATTTCTGTTGGGATGGAGGAAATCATTAAGGTTGCCTGAATTTTAGGTGATAGTAGATATATGGTAATGTCCTTCCCCTCCATCATTGCCATCACCTGCAAGTGTGGCTAATAAACATTATGAGAGTCTCTTAACTATAGAAGCACTAATAGATGCTATTCTGATGCTGTCCATCACAACAAATTATAATAATTTACAGAACAGCCTTAGAGAGGTGGGGATAAAGCAGAGATTAGCAACTGAAATAGGTTAGTGGCGATTAAAACACTTGTGGTTAGCAGCTGCTTGTAAATTGCTAGAAATGGGTATTTATATAAACAAGGCTCCCCTTTAATGGAAGGGGGTTTTTATGTTGGGTGTGATTTTTTGTTTGTTTGTTTATTTTTTTTCTTCTTCTCCTGGTTTTTGTATATCTACCAGTAAATGGAGAACTTCAGCTGCTGTATGATAATTTTTCCTCTTTCCTCCGTCTTATGCTGAAAGAGCTGCTTTATGGCATTTGTATGACTGGGTCTCTCTTAGTAACAAAATAATTAAATTATGCTGGGTGATAAATTGTGCTCTTAAGAGGAGTTTCAAATATGGACACTTATTTTTTTCATGTGTTTTTTCAGGGCCTTCCATAGGTGTTTTGAGATTTAATTGAGATTGTCTTTTAAAGAAATCTGTTTGGCCTTCAGATCTTTGAGGTATGTCACATATGAACAACAAAATTAGTCTGAAATCCTCCCCTCTTTGAAATTGTCTTTTATTTCTCAGGATACACAGATTGATGATGCTGTGAGATAAGTTTTACTACTAGTGGGTCTGCTTTTCCAATTGTTCTAGGTGTTTTCCAAAGAGAAAGAAGATGAAACTAATAGGGAAATTTTCTAGGAAAAGCAAAGAGAATAGTATTAGAGAACATTATTACTATTAGGGTGTTTTTCTTCACCTAAAAAAGAGAGCCATTTTGCCCTTCCTGTATAAAAAGCAAGTGTTTTCATTACACAGATCCTGTATGAGAAGGCATTGCTAGCCTCTCTAGTTCACTGTTATAGATTGAGAGAGAAATATCCTCAAGGATTATATTTTATGACAAAAATTTTCAATATCTGCGTCCAAGATGATGCACTAATAATTTAACCTTTTTATGAGAAAAATCTTATAATTACAAATTATCTTTGTTTTCTTTTGTAGACCAACTGCTTACCTTGACTGCATTCTGTATCAACTGGATAGATCTGTCAGCTTGATAAAATGTGTAACCCTAATATTATGTGGTAATTAATAATTCAAACTTGTTTACTAGAAATGTAGAGGTTTCTCTTAAGACTGCAGGTTTTTCTTAAAAAAAAAAATACTAATCTTTGGATGCAAGTTTGTAGCTATGTTACACAGGAAGTCATAACCAAATGACCATGGCTAAATGCCTTTGAAATATACAGCTTTATTAGCAAATTACCACCTGGACAGATATATCAATTTGCTGGAAACTCTTAAGAGTTGTCTAGGGGAATCTGGCATCTACCTGCCATTCATTTTAATTCCCCTGGACAACTTTGCAAAGCCTTGACTAATAATTCTTGAAACACTAATCTTCTGAGCCACATATCATTCCAGTTTGATCTTTAGTCTGGCAATGGTTATGCTATGGAAAATAGTAGTGACTACTGTTATGGATTTCTATGTCATGATCTGTTTTGCATTCTTTACCACTGATGAAGCCAACACGTGCTGCGAGGCTTCCCTCCTAAGTTCAAACAGTAGGAGCTCCTGTTGTCAGGAACAGTCTTCTTTTATTCTTCACAGTTAATGACACAGGGAGACAACTGTGCTACAATGACCCTTTTCCTTGTTTTTGTTTCTTTTTTTTTTTCCTTCTTCTATGTTCAATGATATAATATACCAGTCTTAGGTGATAAAGTACTAAAGCCATCATTCTGTGCTCTTTGATTTGTGCTACAGCCTTCTGTTCCTTATCATTGATTAATGATTCTCATAGACTTTTGCCTTTGACTTCTTTATTTTCTCATTCTTCATATTTTATGATGCATGCAGACTTCTGTGATAAAGACTCATCAAAGTCAGCATCATTCTACACCTATTTCTTTCTTAAAGATTACACTTTCTGGCTGCTTCTCTGTTTGGCCCTTTCAGGGCCATGTACTCATGCTGTCTTTCTCACTGATACCTTGTTTTATGTTGGCTGTAATTTATGTAGCTAAAAAAAAAAGCTAAAATAGATCATTTGCGCTTTGCTTTTTTGTTTGCTTGTTTTTTCTTTTTTCCTTATATGTATACATATGAGGTGCCACAAACTAAATATGAACCAATGTTTCCTTACGGTTTACACAGCATGGAAATTTGGAAAGAGTTTTATTTAAGTTTTTGTGCAATGTGTAAATGCATTAGTGCCTGAGTTAACCCCCACTGCAAGCTGCCCCAGGCTGCTGTAGAGCCACAAGGCAGCATCCTCACTACCATTGGGTTATATCAAGCCAGACAAACACCTGCATGATATTGCTCTCTGCAAACTGCTCAGCACAAGCATCTGACCAGCCAACCAAGATTTCTGATGTCCATAAACACAACACAACTACACAAGCAGACCTTGACCTACACATATTGATGAGCAGGTAGTGGTTATTCACCAAATCCCACAATACGAGAACTGTGGGGCTTCATAAAACTAGTAGGAGATCAGTTTAAAACAGGTGAAAGCAAGCACCTTTTGTGCAACAGGTCACTACCTTCTGAAATGTGGGACAAATGCATTACTGCTACTACATGGTTAATGTTAATTTTATTCACAGTACTGCTGGTAAGAATGCACTTGCCATGAGACTATAGGAGTGATGTGGATGTTCTCCGTGCCCTTGAAAACCCTGTCTTGTAATGCCTGGAGGAGGATCAGGTGCCTTGCTCTGTCAGACTGCTCTGTGTCAGACAGAGTTTGAAGCCTCATCAGAGTTGAGATATCTTAGGAAGCAGAGATGGGTTGGACCCAGGAGCACTGTGACAAAGTGTTTCAGAGATCCTTCTGGAAGGCTAATAAAAGATATCTTCCTCTTTTTGTTAATTGTCTGGGGAGAGTATTCTGAGCCTAGATGGTTAAGGGAAAGCAAATTAACCTCCATAATGAAGCTCTAGGGTTTGGTCTTCAGATACCTGTGGTTTCAGAAAGGTTAAGATCTCACTGCACATTTAACAGATAGAGATCCAGATTTTGCCTTATCTCAAAATGTGCATTTTAAAAACTTATTGGAAAAAACAAACAAACAAAAAAAAAAAACTTGTGCAGGAGTATGGAGCAATGGCCTAAATTGCAAAGACAAATGGTGAATTGGATATATCTGAATTGGAAGTATATAGATACACCCAGAAAGACTTTGCTGTGTCTTTCATAACTATGCAAGAGAAAGCAGAGAGCAACATCAAATCAGAGGACAGATACCTTGATCCTCTGCATGAAGTCATCAGGAATCAGCTGCGGCCTTTGGAAGTGTCTACTTCTCTATAAGTCACAATAGAACAGCTGTGATATATAAATGTCACCACTGCTCTTCCTAAATGCAATCAAGAAAATTTTGGGGATTCATTGGACTCTGAGAAATAACTATTTGCCATATTGCCAGGCACAGTAGTTTGATCATAACCTGTTTTATTCTCTTGCTTTCATTGCAGCTGAAGATGCAATAAAGACCTTTGAAATTCAACATGGTGAAATGCCCTATAAATGCAAAATATGAAAAAAAGAAGATAAAAATGCAAAATCTGTGGTGTTTCTTATCCTTAAAGTTAGGCAAGCTGCCAGATCCTGCAGAAAAGGGGACTAAGATAACAGAGAAATACCAAGTTCAAATGCACAGCTCGGTTACAAAACCTTGAGTCAAATTCACTGTATGTGGATAGGTCCTGCAAGACAAAGAGCCAGCCATCTTCTAGAACTGACTTTAAGTGGTTGGCTGTATGAAACTAGTCCGAGTTTCTAATTTCTGCTTTATTTTTTTGTGCGTTTTTCCCAGTGTACGTCAATGACTCTGTTAATATTTAATGACTGGATGCAAAATGGAATAGTTGTATTTTTTTGGAAAACGCTAACCAAACAGAAAACCATTCCAGATTGGAATCCCCTAATCTTGGCCTTTCCAGTAATTTGTCAGCTTCTGAGCTGTTCTTTCCATTCCTTCCTCTTCAATGAGAAAACGACAGTAAAGTCCCTGTCTGATCTTTAACTAGAGCACAATTAAGAGTAGGCTATATAATATATGGCCAAATCATTTTCTTGCTAGAGTCCAAAGCCTTCAGCAAAAGTCACTGTACACAGCAATATGGCATACACACTACACAACTATAAATGTCTTCAAATTACATATTTGTATTATATTCATGTTAGAGAACACATTTATAAACTATACATTCCTTTTGTTATATCATTTACAAGACTTTTGTGGTTTTGCTGTTCAAATTAAGAGGAAGCTCTGTGATGACACACCATGAAATGAGGCAAAATCACCCGTTTCATCAGTTTAACATAATGCAGAGGATGCCTGAATGCAAATGCCTTCCTTGTTGAAAATCAAATTACAGTACAAAGGCTTTTAAACCAAAGCTGTTTTTACATAATTAATGTATTAGTGGTATTACTGATTTCTTTTACTACTAGGAGAAAGTTATGTTCCTCCCTCTTGGTCTAATAATTCAATTCAATAATTAATTCAATAGCCAATCAATATCAAATCTGTCCTCTTCTTGTGATTATTTCCTTCTTTGTGGGGTTTGTGAGATGGGGTTGATGATCTGATATAATTTCCTACCTCACATTAGGCTGATTGCAAACTGAAGGAGTTTGCTGAATGAGTCTGCAAAGTACTTAATCACAAACTCGGTTTTAAGCAATTCTTAAATCTCATTGAAGTTTTAAGTGCTTTGGTGACATAGGTGTGGTATAGAGCACCTAGATGGTAAAAGAAATGGTATCAAATAACTATATATGTATATATTTTTATGGATGAATCATTACTTGAGGACCTGCATTTTAGTTGACTTGCTGCTAAGAAGGGACAGAGAAGAGAGCTTAGAAACTACACTTCTTCCTTAAGGGCTCTTGTGAATCCTATCTTGTCACTGTAGGTCAGATATAAAATACCAGAGGGTGCACCTCGAAGAGCATTAAATAGCCCATACTGAAACCATTGGTGCTGTGGGATAATCATCAATGTTAAAGCATTGCAGGCAATTGCTTCCTTCTATGAGGGATGTCACTAGGACAAGAGAACCTTGTCCTAGCACTGTTGACCTCTGCTTAATGGTGCTTCCTAGAATCATCTCTGCCTTGGCCAGCCTGCCTTTCTGTTACGGCTTTTAAGGAACAGTACAGAAGTCCATTGCTATTAATCACCTTTGGCTGGCCAAGAGACTGCAGACCTTACAGCATTCAACCACGACTCCGTCTCTGCCAGGTTTGTCCACTGTAATGCAACTATTTTGGATTGTTTGCTGAGCAGCACCGCTGATGGAGGGAACACCAAATGCCTTCTGGAAAGATTACCCCAATTAGGTATGGTGGATTTTTTTTGTGATTTGCCATATATATTTATACTTCTAACCACAAATAATTTCTCTCCTATATAGAAAAATGATATAGTGAGATCTGCAATTGCCTTTTTCCGTACTATTTCTGCCTTTCAATGCTAAACTGTCTAAAATAATAAACAAGCCAATATCTATATTATTGAGTAGGAGTTTGCACACTTTCCAGTGAATTATAGGCAAAAAGAGCTTATCAGTGGCTTTATGGTAAAAACATTTCCCGATTCTAGGGTGTACTGGAAGAGTGCATTGCATGCTCTTAGAAGCTTTGAAGTTGGTTTTTTTTTTTTTTTTTTTTAAGGAGAGGAAATAAGCAAGCAGCAGTTGTCAGATTATTGAACTAGTCGGATTTTCTTTTATTTACTCGGATTTCTCCAGACAGGCCTGGAGAAGATTTGAAGCTGTCCAAGTGAGATCTGCAAAAAGAAAGACTTAGCAATGAGATCTAACTTACGGTCATCCCAGGATGAGTCTTTGCATATCTCCATGTTTGCAGAATCTGGCGTCTTTCCAGCAGGGCTTGATCCCATCAGCTTCCCTGTCACCTACAAACCTTTTAAGATCAGGAAACGTCTTTCAAAGAGCGCTGAGGCAGTGCTCTTGAGGTCACAAGCTGACCCAAAATAGGCAGGGAGTGGGCCGTTTGCTTGTGTCCCCTGTTCCCTGCCCCACACTCATCAGCAACGCTGGTGAAGGGTCCCCAGGAGGTGAGTGTAGCTGCACAGCAGAGGCTCTGTCACTTTTAAAACATGCGCTTTTTCCAGGGGAATTGAACTTCAGCACCAAAGCTGATTCCTGAGCAACTTGCTAGGATTGCCCTCTGCTGGGCCAGGACCAGCCAGCCTCACGTCCCAGGGCTGCCAACAAGGCAGGCACGAAAGGGCTGACAAAAATCCCTTTTACCTGCCCACCGCTGTCCATTACCTCTCCTGTCCTTCCTGTCTCGACAGCCCCTCTCTGAAACGTAGAGATTTCTCAAGCAGGTCTGTCCTGCTCTGCAGGAGAGGCTCTTAAGTTTCATCTTCTCTCCTCAGCCTCTGCGCAAGAACAGGAGTTTACCCAGGGGAAGCTCAGTCACTTTGCAGCCCTTCCAAGCCCCCTGCTAAGGTTTGTCCTCTTGATTTAAAGGCTTTATTTAGAGGAAAACATGCACCCATGATTCATGTGTTTGGTAGTGCTACTGATTCAGCTGACTGCAATCTCCTAGTAACCTGTCCTCTGGCGCTTTCAGTGCATCCTAGCCAGTACTGATCCACATCTTGAGATTCCAGCTCCATGGTGGAACAAATAGCACAGCTATTAAAAATGCCCTTAGTTTCCATGTGTTAATATGCTCCTGTAATAGAGTGTGAGCGTGTCCAACCGATGCTAGAAATATTGTGGGATCAGTTAAGTATTCATAGTTCTGAAGAATAACATAGCTATAGAAGGAAGAGGTAAATATACAGAGGAAATTACATGCCCCAGTGACCATAAAAACTGCAATCATTATGCACCTGAAGAGGCAAAGAAAAGCCCAGGAGAACTCTGGCTTTGCTGGTCATTATTTCCTACAACATATGCGTTTGGCATAAGAAGGATCATTATGTTCTACTTCTCAAAACATTTCCTCTTTGCATAATTGCATTGTAGTAAATTGCCCTCTGCAATTTCAGCAGGCCATGGTAATGTTGGTGAGTTTTTAGTTGGGAGTTACATTAGGAATAAGCTGCCAAGAATTACACCATGGTACTCTATGCCAGGTGTGGTAAAGAGATTTCCCTTTACTTGTGAATATATGTATTATAATTTGCTAATAGCCTGGCTTCATCTGAAACATTTAGACTGTTAAAATATTTCACATAGGTCTGTTGTGACTATGGGGTGATTCAGTACTTCACCTAAAAAAGATATTACCAGCGGCTAGAAGTAATGTCTTGAAATACAAGACACATGTTAGCATGTGATTTTACAGTTTCCCAGTCCATTTTGCATCATTTTCCCAGTGTTAGCTGTAACCTGTCCCTAGCGCAGTACTTCCCAGGAGCAGTTTCCTGCACGCAGTTTCACAGCTCAGAACCTTGGGTGCTTTCCTTAAATGTTTGCGCAGCAGGGAATCTGATAGAGCTGATTACAGCAGTTGCAGTCTCTTTTATATTGTTATTGACTGGAATTTCAAACTGAGTCTTAATAGGGTAAGATGAATGATGGAATAAACATGTACCTTGTCTCAAATATAAATCACGAAACCAGGTAGCCAAGCAGTGTCCAAACCAACCCAGTAACTGCTCTGATTTTGAAGCAGAAGCAGTGTGCAAATCAGAAAACATCTATATTTTCTTATGCAGGAATAATTTGGAAAATTATCTATTACAGGAAAATTATTTAATTTAGACAACAGTTAAAGAGAAGCCTTGATGGGATTACAAAGTTGGGTTAAAGCTGCAGACTTTGACACTGGGAGGCTCTTCAGCAGACTGAAGCAGTGGCTTAGTTGGGCAGTAACAGGAAGGGGTAAGCCAGCAAAACCCCTGAACATCTTTCATTTGTATCCCTTCAGTACGTAACACTTCACCACTTCAGTAACACAAGCCAAGTAGGACAGGAATCAAGAGACAGACTACTACTTTAGCCGTGATCCTTCATCCTTATGCCAAGCGATATGATAACCTTCTGTATAGCCTCTCTTTGCAATTTGCTTTCTGAAAGGTTTGCAAGACATGGTCCATTGGAAATTTAATCCTGGAGTGGAGGAATTAGGATCCGATGAGATAGATGCTGTGTGTGCTGTATACAGACGTCTCACCGATATACTTAGCCTGATTCTTCATAGCCTAGCCACCTGAATTAAGTGCTTTAAGAGTATGTTAACAACTCACATTTATCTTGGTTCATAAAAATGCAGTCAGAACTAATAATAGTAATTTAAAAATCATTTATTTCAAGGAAAAGAGACATAAACAGAAGGTTTAGATTTGTTCGGTGGATATTTATTGCAAGCAGAAAAGATGATTCAGCAAGACATGAGTCAGATAAAAGCTGTTGTGGTTCACCCTGAACACAAAGACATGTTAACAGCGGCACCCTGAACACAAAGACATGTTAACAGCGGTCCGACCCTTGTCAACACTTCAGTTCTTCATAGGATAGCTGCTGTTTTCTGTTCTTTGGCATATCAGAGAGCCTCAGGTTGTTCAAAGTGCTTTGTGTTTCTCTGGAATCCTTCCTCACATTTACCACTGTGTCTGAATTTTCCTAAACAGAAGGCATTGTTTTGGTTCATGTCATTCACAGTTACAAACCACCTGCAAGGAGGTGTAGGAGGAGGTCTAATTGCACACACATGCATTTAAATGCAGCATTTGTTTTTTTAAAAAAACTGTATAGTTATGCTTGGGATGTTAAAATAAATAATATTTAGATTGTTGCCCATGGAGAAGGTACAATATGCACACAAGTGCTAGAAAACCCCACAGTTTTGCTAGCTCTAACTAGCTAATGTAACACACAAAAGAAGTGTAGAAATTCAGTTCACAGATAGATACTTTTATCCTTGATAAGTGAGAAGCTGTTCTACATTTTATTGTTTTTATTGTTATTTTATATTATCCCGATGTCTGTTAGGGGCTTGGCCATTTGATAGTCCCATAGATTAGATGACTGCTTTTGTTCACAAAGGTCCAAATGATCGTAATCATCCACACAGAGCCTGTTACTCCAGGTGGCTATTTCACAGTCATAAGCAGGCTGTGTTAGTCTGCATCACTTTTATTAGTATATAAACAGTGCTGGGTAGGGTCAGGCAGCTATGGGGCTGTTTTTTGCTTCTCCAGTAAACCCAGTTCTCTCCCCTGCTTGTTGCTTCTGTGCAGCTGCAAGACTAGCTCTCATATTCCCCATTTGCAGTGCAATATCTGTTATGCAGTGTTGTAGTAGTTCTTCTTGTCTTACCTTCCTGGCATATCCTTACTTTTTTTTTTTTTTAAACTTCCCCAGGGCTTATTGTCTTCAACTCAAAAAACATGTGAAAAATTGTCTCTTTGTCTGCAACTATGTAAGCCAATGATAGCAACTAAAAAATTCAACATGTATTTCTGCTATTGATCAATATATGGATCTTTCAAATCTGTTGGTCTGCCTGGGCTGGCAAATTCTCTTTACCTCTTTAGTCTTGACTTTCTGCAGTCATATATGACTGCACACAGGCAGGCTTTGATATATGTTTTCAGCTGATGTAGCAAAGGAAATTGCTGTAGCGAGGTGTCACAGCCACAGTGTTGTGTTCACTGACCCGAAATGTCATGCTGAGCGAGCAAACCTCCGCCGAAGCTCCGTTGCAGCACTGACAGTCTGTGCCATGCAATCGCCCAACTATGAATCTCTCTCATTAGCTAATCCCTCTCATTAGCTAGTCTCTACTAAAATGTAATCTCTGATAATTTAAACAGAAAGGTAGCTATGTTTGGCCAGTTCTTTTACATGCAGTTTTCTGTGTTTATTTTGTATTTCATTCATTTATCTCCAACAGCTTTGAAGATACCTTAGCTGGTCACGCACATGCCATGAATGCTCCAGTCTCACCCCCTGGGCCAGTCCTCTGGCTGACACATTGTCCTTCAACCAGAATATCACCATTTCCATTCATTCCTTTAGTATTAAGTGGATAACTTGTTATTTTCGTTTAGTTCATTGCAGACTAGTGAAGTTGCTTGTGACCATGGTGCTTGGCATGGCCAGTTTTGACCTCTAGTCAAGTGCCTCCTTCCATGCATCACTGTTCTGTATCTGGCTAAATTCAGATAAGCCAGAGTGCTAAATCAGGCAGCAGGGTAAATGGGACAGCTGGTCTTGCAAAAGTCTAGGCCCAAGGCTAACAGGGCAGAATAGATCTGTCTGAGAAGATTACCAAGTCCTCTTACCATTGAAAGAAATGATCCTAGTAACTCATACTGACAGGAATGCTGCTCTGAGGCAGAAGTAAGAGAGTGAAGATTCTCACCAAAGTTGTCCTTAAGGTCTAGATTATTTACAAAACATAAATTTAAGAGGAAGAAAATAAATTACCAAACTTCAAGCCTGATGGACAGATGAATCATCTAGATAATTGCCTCCATTTTCCATGTGCATGAAATGAACCCAGGCCTTTAGAAAGTAGGGTTAGTCAGATCTGACTAGTGCAGTTAAACCACAGACATGCTATTGAATCCATGTGTACTTTTTGCAGTGAAAAAAACTGTCTGGGGCATCAGATTAGTCCCAGCAGTACAGGAGGTAGTTTGGGCTAGTTTTTCATAGTAACTATATAGAGATTCCATTTTGACAAACTAAGAAGGTGGCCTGCAAATTTAGCTGCAAAGCTTTCCCTGTTTCTGGGTCTAGAATGGAGAGGAGGGTGGTTGAGAACAGCAGGATGATGCTAACCCTCAAAAATCCCAAGAATCCTGAGAGTCCTTGCCAGAAGGAGGAAGAGTAAAGCCTAGTAAAAAGCTCTGGTGAATGGATGTCGCTTGAATTACTGAATTATTGAGCAAACCACAGTCCAGAGAAGGATCTCACTCTGAGGATCCAACAAGATATTCAGTCTGAGTCACAAGAAAAAATATATTTTATACATTTCCAAAATATGGTGAATGAACTGAATGTAGATAATTTGACAGATGCACTATTTCTTTGAAACT
>NW_010586127.1:199974-211990 GCF_000705375.1 Tinamus guttatus
GGGCCAAATTGAAGTTTTGGGGTTTTGATATAACAACAACAAAAAAAGCAAGACGGTGTGGGGTGCACGGGAAACAAACAAACATACTCTGCTCTAGTTCTGGTAGGAAATGGATGATTGGTAGCTTAGCTAATGCCTGAAGTGTCTCTTTAAGTGTGTGGGGGCAACTATTCTGTGGTGTTTCTGCTTTCATCTCATCAAGAAATGTCTCAGTTTTACTGTGTGGGGTCCTCTGCATTTTGAAAGACCTCCAAGGCACCCACAGGCTGCCTGAAGTCCTTGGGATGCATTTGTGAGCCTTGCTGAGCATCTCCACTGCCCTCTCTCCTCCTTCAGGGAGCAGGACAGAACCACTCAGCTGCGTTTGATAACTCAGCACCACATTAGCATCAAAGGAGATCACAGAGGCACCCGCTACTTTCTGCAGGGGTGACCTACGTTTCAGGGCATTGCAGAAACTCCTTCTTTGCTCATCTCTTTTGTCTTTTTGATTGGCTTTGAATCTGACTAAAGCAGTAGTCGGTATTTATATATTTAGCAAATGCTGCTGTTGTGCCTGCAGTTTTTGACATTTAAATATATGCAGAACAATAGGACAAGTTGGTTAACTGTTTACTCCCCATTTTAAATGAGAAATGCTGCCAGGAAGCCCACTGCTGGCAGGGCACGTGGATGGGCACCCCGAACGGCTGGACACTGTGTCCCCCCACTGCCCCTGAGCACCCTGCAAGTGTCCCTGCAGCACCACTGAGCACCATGAAGGTCCTTCACACAACCGTCCCTACCACGGTCCCTTTCAGCATTACCACAGCTAAAGCAGAGAGCAAGAGATGACAGACGCACCAGTTAGCTGGTTTCCAGCTAATAGTAAAGGTGCTGGATTTCACTGTGTTGTCAAAGGGCCTTAATTTTATTATGATTGAGGCAGTGCAATGGTAAAAAGATAATACTTACTGTGAATAAGCTATGAAATCATGCCATAGAAACAGAAAATAGCTACCAAGTAACTTGTGGTGTAGTACAAATAAGCATGCATATGTTATAATGGGGATATCTGCTTATACTTCAAATAAAAATGAAAACAAGTGATTATAAAATGTACTTGTTTTAATAGAGCAAACATATTTAATGCTTCTTCTTTCTTGTTATTTTTGTTTTCATAATGTCTTCTCTACAGCCTTATCCTCATAATGCAGATTTCAGGCTAAATATCTCACAATTCTTAGGTTTTCTTATAAGCTGGAACAGGGCTCAAGCAATTTACCTATATAACAAATCCCCCACTTTACCACAAACGCTAGCAGGAGGCGGGTGAGGGGGAACATATTTATTTATTTTTATACATATATACTGCATGGTACTAACATGTCGAAAATATTATTTTGATGTTTGTTGTTGTTATTTATCAATTATTACATGACTCACATTTCTGCAGTTTCTCAAACACTGACAATATTTTCCTGTTCTGCTGCTGAATAGATTTATTCATCTGTACATGATCTACAACTGAAAGAGTGACATGTCACATTCCCATTAACATTAATAGGAGACGTAGCCACAGGAGCTACATGAATAGAAGCAAAGATCTCTTGATGATTATGTGCCAGGTCACTCATTAGCAATGCAGGTCTGATCCTGCTCCAGAGGTTTTTTTTTTTCTAAGTTCTACTGGTTCTCAAGCTAGGAAAAAAAACATGGATAAAACAGTACATAAAAATGTACATAAAAACCTAGCGAGGTTTTCTCCTGTGGGTGAGATTTTACAGAACATAAAAAAGCCAAGTAATCTTCTCAGTGTTATGTCAATGGACAAAGCTTTCTGTCATATATCAAATAGCACTTTCTTGCTATTGAATAAGAAACTGCCTAAGGTAAATTATAGAGGAAAAGTTAGATGTTACAGTAATAACTGAAGTCATTGACTATCCCCATTTACTTAGATGGATTTAAAAACTGCAGAACATTTGATACATGAGAAGAAAAAGCATTCTGAGATATGCAGAGTACAAAAGCACAGGCCATGGTTCTATTAGCAGTCTGGGAGGTGCTGCTGAGCAAAGCCAAAGCCTGGCCTGAGGTATAACAAACCTCAGCTTCTGGCCCAGGAAGACAAATGGGAAGGAGCCTCAAAGAAGACAGACAGAAGCTGGAATGATTTTTTAATCAGTTCTAGTCTGAATTTGAAGACATGTGCAGCAGATTAGGTTTTCTTGGAAGCCATATAAATCACATGGATTCATATTAATGTTTTTGGGGGGTTGGAGGACAGATAGGACTCTGATTTGTCGCTGCAACTTTGAATCTAAGCAGCTTGCTCTGCGTTGGGAGGCTTTGCCCCTGGGAGCCTCAGTGCTGAAGGTTTTAACAGATTGCTGCATCTTCCACTTTTCCAGCAAAGTCATTTTTGTTGATTCTCAGGTTTCTGTAGAATGAATTACACATCTCTCATCTGAGAAGACACAGGCTTCTCTCAGTGAAAAAAAGCAGAACTGAAATCAGCCCGCATGTCTGCAGTTTGCTCTGAACCTTTTAGTCCTGAATCTCTTGTTGAGCTTGAGAATGGACTCGAGCACTCTGTGTGCTAGTTTTTACAGATCCAGGATGTGCCCCAAAGCTTATGTGACATAGCTACCTATATGGAAAACAGAAGAGAGAGAGAATACATCTCCTAGGAAGAGGATGGTGGTATCTATCATTCATCATTTTCTAAATGACTTAATTAAAAAGGCTTTTAAAAATCCTCATTTGCATGACCAAGTATTTCTTCCAAGGTGGTAAAGTCCATGTAATTACAAAATAACTGTTTGTTGTGTCTAGTTAAAAGGCACCTATTTCTGAGAGCATTTGAAGGCCCTATCACTACAAATAAGTTTTACTCCACTTACATTGTCTAACTAAAATCCATGTCTGATCTATGGTAGCTATCTTGGCTCCCACTAGAGTTAGCAGAGAAAAACAGGCACATGCAGAAGACATTTCATCTGTGTGTTTATTCTCTCCAGTATTCTCTACCTTCATGCACTAAAGAGATTGTTTTACTTTGCTCTGGCAATCATAGGTGAATAGATTGTAGTTTTGAAAGTATTGTTGTTCTTTACTGCAAAACAGACGCTGCTGGTGATTTGCAGGGGATGCCCACATTTTCCAGGTGGGATATGCTTATTGTTCTACCTGACTCCTGTTCCCTAGTCCCCTTCAGAAACCCATCTCAGCATTTCCATGCCAGAAGATTTTAGATGGGGAGATGCATCTGAGGTTAAATACAGACTTTCTAACTGTTTAAGCACAATATAAACTAGAACTTACGCAAAAGAAAGATCATTCAAAAAAATATTAACTCAACATCATTTCACTTTGGCATCCTCCTCTGCACAAAAATGTTACCATCCCCCTTAAAGCAACAAGTACCCCACTGAGAAAGCCCTCTGTCTCTAAGGAAGAAAAATATTTAAGTCCCTCTGCTTCAGTTAATCTGCACCTGCCATCAGAGGACACACTGTAAGATGGTACTACCACCTTCATGAATAAGGAACATTTGATTTATTTATTAGTTTGAAAGTGAGAAGATTCTGGGAACTGCTGTCAAGCCAAAAGACTTTCTATTGTATTACCTGTTCCTCCAATTTGTATTAATGAAGCAGCAGAGAGAAAGAAAGAAATGACTGTGTTAGTCTTTTATGAGTTATTTCCTCAGTTATTTCCTAAGCTGCCTAGCGAACTCACAACGTAATGGAGTCCTCTGTAATTATATTCCCTTGGTAATGGGTTAGAGCCTAAGTCAGGTCAGGCTGTTGTTAGGTACCTAAGGCATAAAACTGCCTAGGAAATGAAAGTGTCCTGTCACCTATGTGACAAACCTCATCAGCAGCAGCTGGAAAGCAATTGAAAGCTTATTTCCTACCTTGTTTTCTCATGACAATCCCTGTAAACAAGTGGTGGGGTAAGAAATGAGTAAATATTCACTCCTCTGTACCTTGCTGTTTATCACTTTGACCATCAAGATGTACAGTTTAATGGGAGAGCTGAGTATTTACTTAAATAGTCATAGATGTTCTTTATGCAAGGCCTGTATTAGGTAGTACTTTGCCATGCTGAAAGATAGCATTTTTCTATCATACCAGAAACTGTAGACCTCCTGTATGTTGATGGGACAGTTTTTATAGCCCCACGGGCCTAGTTGTTCAATAAATTAAGAGCAGGAAATCCAAGACATGTTATCTCTTCTCTCTAACACTAACTGAATTAATTGGTGGATTGTTCTCTGTTGCATAACAGGTGCAAAACATATCACAGCTCACGTCTTGCTCCTTCTGAGACAGGCATATGAACTGCCCTGTTCCCTTCTGTGCAGAGGGTCTTCTATATCAGATTTCTGAACAGAAATCTTGCTTGCTTTGTGTGAGCATGGAGACTGCTATTAACTATTGTAGCATGTTGGGCAGATGGACTGATTACATGTGAATAGACTGTAGTGCATTCAGAAATCCTGGGAATAAAATCCTAGGAATAAAAAATGCCATGAAATATAAAGTATTGGTTTGGCGCATCACTGGCACACAGTAAGTGAAATAACTGAATTGCTTTAAACAATGTAACTTGTCAACCAGACATTAAGCCAGATAAGGCAGGCTTTACATAATGAATTTTGGAGTTCTTTCTCAAGTCAGGTGGGTGCTAGTAGTGGAGAATCAAAGTCACTATTCTTTATCTGAGCATTTATAAACGGATCAGATGGTCAGTACATTTGTACCCTTTGAGGATATAAGGAGATAAGATTTTGAGGTAGAATCTCTCCTAAGCAGCAGCAAGTGAGATACAGCCTCTTTTTAAAAACAGTCATTTTGTTTGTATTTTCCATTCACAGAACATCTGTAGGCAATTTGCTGCTTGCTACACACAGCTTCCTTCTTTGGATTCAAGCAGAACTGAAACTAGAAATCCAAGCTCAATTGTCAGATGTAAGCAGAGGAGGATGCGGGTGGCCCTGCTCTTTGATGCGGGTTTGCAGTGAGTGCTAACCTCCTCCTGCTGCTCTGATTTCTCTTTAGAACCTCAAGACAGAAAACTGTCTCAGGAGAAAAAAAACCAACTTCTTTTATCCTAGAAAAGGTTAATTGATGATGCCAGTGCACACTGGACAGCAGCAGCTCTGACCACCTCATGGCTTAGCAACATAATCAAAAGTTATTCTGATGCCTCAATTGTATGTGAAAGTAATGACTAAGTAGAGTGTTTTAGCAAGAAGGGAAAAGCAGATAGAGTCTTCTCTATCTTACTATTCCTTAATACTTCTGAGAACTTCCTTACCCATTCCTTAATACTTCTGAGAACAAATAGGTAGGCCATATAAGTACACATATACATGTACACATATAAGTACATGTTGGGTGATATTACTTTATATTGATACATTCTGAAAAAGATTTTCAGATCACGGGAAATAACCAGCCAAGTGCAAATGCACAGTGAAATGTTATATCCACTTCTGATGTGCAGAGTTTAAGAATGATATGAACAATTTGGAAAGCATTTATAAATGAGCCATAGGAAAAGATGGAAAATATATTTTAGAGTATAAGACTCCAGATCTATTTCATTAGTTTAACAAAGGAGAAATTATTAAGGGACACAATGAAAAAAAAGACTTTAATAATATACAATTCTTCAATTTAATATTTAGGCATAAAATGAACTAGTTTCTGCTAGCAGTTGAAACTAGAAAACTATCAAGGCACACCTTGCTAGGGAAATTATCGTAGGCTATGGTTGCTTATCCATTATTGTCATTTTTTACATTTGGATGTTTTTAATGAAATTTGCTATTTCAAATAGGAGTCAATGAAATGAATCTTTAAATACTGTAAAAAAGTTTACATTAAACTTGCAGCAGTTCCCTCTAATTGTATATTTTATAACTTATTTGCAATCCTCTCAACTAACTGTTACATAAGTTCGGAGAAAACTGGCTCTTCTTTCAACTTCAGAAGCTAAGGCAAAAATCACAAGTGAAATCATAGGGATTTAGGATGCTGATAAAGACACAACAACCAGTTACTCAAAGTACACCCTAATGAAAACTTGTCTCTGAAGAAACTGTCACTGCAGAAATGCTGGAAGTACTTGCAGGAAACAGGAGAATTACCTCAGTTCCTGCTCTCAACCAAGGTGATGATGCCTTCCTGATGTTCAGGGCCAGGAAGCACTGGAAATGCTATATCCAGTTTACTGGTAGAGCACTGGGACACAAGTAAGGTAATAAAGATAGAGAAAGCCCCAAAAGCAGCAAGGCACAAAGCTTCATTCATTCTCTCTTCTGTTTTTCCCTTCTCTGCTTTTCTTTCTTTTTTTTTTTTGATAAATATGTGGGGGTTTTTTATGAGCTATTTAAAATGTGTTTAAAACCAACTGCAAAAGAGAAATAGGAAAAAGCAGAGACAGAGCAAATGCAAAGCAGGAAACCGGAACTGAGAATATTTGTGTTCCTTTGCATAACTAGGTGTGTGCCCCTTCAAAATGTAATCCTGTTTGTGCCACTGTTTGCTATACTCCCTAATGGGATTAAAAAGAAAAAGAAGATGACAAATCCAAATCCTCAGAGGGCTATCTTTAGAACATCCCCAGAGATTAATGACAGACTCAGGAATAGGAAACTATTTATAAGAATCATTTGTGGAGAGCCTCTGGATGAGGATGAAGACAATTCATAACAGTACCAGAAGAATAATGGCAAAAGCTTCCAAGATCCACTTCTGAAGTTATTCCCAGAGTATTTTGCCATCCCTTATTTGGGCTAACATGACACAAATAACCTGCTTCTTTTATATTGCGCTTAAATTAGATTTTTCTAGTTTTTTGAGTTTGGGTTTTTCTTCTTGTTGTTGTTTGTTTGTTTTGCAATTGTTAGTGATTAATGTGATCTTTGAATATGTATTTGTGAAGTGTGTGAAGTCTGGCAAAGTGTTTGCTACCTTTGACTTCAAGGGGAAAAAGACCTAGACTTCTGTAAATTCCTGAAAGTCTGAAATCATGGAAAATAGGGAAAAAAAAAAAGCAAAAAAAAAAAAAAGCAGCAGCAGCAGAACATAGGATGCTTGAGACATTTTGTGTGTCCCCCCTGAAAGCACTCTGCATATTATATGATGTTACAAATTTGAAATTGCCCAAGAACAGTAACTTGAGGATTTCCATCCTTAATGTTTAGGATGTTTATGCATTTTTGTTTGATTATGTGTTGCACAGGTGCTTCAGCATATTTTATATAGCACATGGATATTTCAGCACTGAGATCCTCTATAGATCTGATTCAAATATTTTGCAAATCATACGAAATGCCAGACATCTAAGAAGTTAATGTGGGGATTGCTGTATTTGTGACATGACTCCCTGGTGCTTAGTCCTTAGTTTAGTTTTTTAATCTCATGATTTTCAAACTAGTTTCATGACTGAGAGGAACCAGTTGCTTGCATACTTGGAAATGGCAATACTACAACCCCAAATATTCACCTACATGTTTCCAAGATTGGTACTTCAAATTATACAAAGATTTTCAGAAAGCAGCAATCCTCAAATGTTTCGCTGTCTTCTTACTAGTTCACATCACCACACGTAACCAAAATCCTTTAAGGTTATTTTGGTGATCAGCAAGTTCCAAGGAATGTATAAGTGTACTCACTAAGTAACTACTGACACTAGAATATATCTTGTAGCATTGATCTTCTGTGCTGTTATGAATTGGCCTCTGACTTTACCTCCTGTGATTTCAAATCAACCACTGAATGTTTTATATTTCAAAACTCCCAAAACTATTTTACAAAATAAAACATTATAAGAATTTTTGAAACTGAGTTTGAGACATGCAAAGTCAGGACTCAGGAGATGAAAAAATAAACTTCGCTGTCTCAAGCCTGTGAAATAGAAATAATTGTGAAATTTCAGCAAAATCTTTGCTTGTGGTTTTCTTTCTTACTATATATGAATCAGTGAGTTGGGCTATTACTATTCAAAGGCAATACATGTGTGTGGAGCAAATAGATTCCCAGTTAGAAAGTTTTCTTGCAGGAAATGTTGCTCATAGTCACTAGATCACTTCCCAATGCAGCACACATTGACAATTTTGATGTGGGAATTTCCTTGATTGGTTTGACTCCAAGCTAATTTCAAAACCAACTTTGACCTAGAAAGGAAGGTAATCTCAAGTACTCACACATACAGCTCCTGAATCTAGTGAGAGGAGATGATACAGGGAAATTTCAGTGAAGAACTCAGTTTTCTAACCCATTCCTCATGCTTTCTAGTGATGTCTGTTTTTTCATCACCACCAGAACTATCTGTGCTCATGTCCTTGTCTAGACTGTGGAGATGGTTTTGGAGCAGGAATTTAAAAAATTCTTTTGATTATAATTTCATTCCGATTCATTAGTTACCACTGAATTTTTTAAATATTTCCCTGTTCTGTGTTCTATGTGTATTTTAAAAAGCCTGCAAACCACCCTCTGCATATTAAAAGCAATGCAGACATTTCTCCAGTAGGAGAACAGTAGGAGAACCTGGGCTAATTCATAGGAAGTCAAAGAGCTGTTAAATGGTCACAACTTTTCATCTGTACTCATCTGCGTTGGATGTGAAAGGTTTTGTATCCTATTAACAATCTCCTGAGCTAACCAACCCCTTAGATGTGATTATAAGGATCACGCATCTAAGACCTTCAAAAGGGGTTACAGAGCTCTTTTAATCAACTAAAGAAAATATCTGGCAAAGTCTATGTTGGCGTCAAAGAAATCCATGCATTCGATAAATAACTCATGGTTTTGGACATGCTTGGCAATTCATTATGGTGGGTGGTATTTATGATCAAAGAAACAGTAAGCTATCTGTGGACAAACTACGTGGTAGTTTTCCTAGAGGATATTTGCTCAGGTGTCACAGGAAGTATTGTTTCTCTGTAATAAACACCAAAAGGGGAGGAGTTCCTCGTATTTACTCCAGGCTGTGCTCAGTTAATCAGCCAGAGAGGTCAAAAACCAGAGGTAAGTAAATTCTTTAATTCTTTTAATAGTGGTCTGTCTTATGCTCCATAAACATGCTTGTTTATTTTTCTAAGCTATCTTTTGATATATCTACTGTTTTTTGTTTTTTTCTGTGTCGCTTGTTATTTGAATATGTACATAATTAACTATCAAAAGACATCCCTGGGGGTAGAGTAGTATTAAAAGCTCAATTATAAAGAAAAGGAAATAGATAAAGAAAGGAAATATTTTCTCTTTTTTTCATTTTAAATGAGGTCACATTAGCTGAGCAATTTTCCAGAATCTGGAAAAGTATGCAATCTGTAAAGTATGATTTTTTTTTTTTTGGTTCTGAGTTAAAAATGGCCAATTTTGTTAAAGTATGCTTTTGCTTCTTTATATTATGATGATGAAAATAAGTATTTTATAAACTACTGCATACTGTGATCTAATGTTGAACATACTTTAAAAGCACACCCATCATGTTGTTTTCACCTCTCTCATACACCTAAATCTCTCATACACCTAAATCTCTCATATACCTAAATAATAACTTTAGAATAGTTTTAAGTTATACCCACAATATTCCTAATGAAGTTGAAAACTATCCAAAAAGTGAAAAAGTTCAACACTGAAGGGCAAGGAGAGAGATAAAGTGAGTTTAAAACCTGTGTAACTATGATCTGTTAAAAAGTGTAAAGGATGGCTTCTCATGGCACTAAGCACAACGTAAGTTTGTATTAGGCATCGCTGAAGAACAAGCACTTCTAATCTACCATCTAGTACATACCTAGTATAAATATGTAATATGCATTCTTAATTATGGGGAGAGTAAAACAAATACACACATTCATTCAGGAACTTTGAAATTTCGCCTGGAAAGTCCTCCTAGAGAAAAGCAAGGCCATAAGTGTTTGGGACTATAGTGGCAAAAGCCAAGGCAAGATGGAGAATCACTTGTAGCCAAACTCTCCCAGGCATCTGCTCACATATAAGGCATTCACTTCTTCCATCTACTGTTGTTCCTGCCAAAGAAATTGTCTCTCCTGGTTACTCAACCCTGTGCTGCTGCTGGAGGGCTCTCCCTGCATAGTCTCCCTTTGCCTCCCAAGCCTGCCACTGTGCCTGCACAGTTGAGCAATCCACAGCCCACTTCAGTCCTAATGGACTCAGTTAGCTGCTACAATTTACATGATTTTTTGCTCTTGAGGGTCCTTTTACAGCAGAGAGAGTATTCATAGGGAGTTTGAAGTTTTCAGAGGTAAGAAAAATGGTAACATCAGGACAAGGATAATAGGCAGCAAACAAAATTCACCAGGGACAGCATGGTTTTCAGCCAGCACTGCCAGAAGTGGAAGGGGATGTGTGAACTGACCACTGAAGTGTTCTCCCTCTGGCTTCTCCGAGTGTAGCTCAGCACAGCTGAGCTCTTAACTCCAGGTTTCTACTTGGGAGGAGATCTGTGAGCATGCACCATCTTCTGTACCGTGTTTCTACTGCAAGGCTTTTAGCTTCCCTGTGAGCATGCACCATCCCTCTTCTGTACTGTGTTTCTACTGCAAGGCTTTTAGCTTCCAGTTTTAGTTTTTTTGTGGTGCACTCTAGTCAAGCTTTTACTCAACCACATTAGACTGCTGTGCTTCTGCATGTGACCTGCCATGGAGCCAGCCAGCAAGCCTAGGGGTCATGACCACTAGACACTCATACTTGCTACTGAAGTCAATGACAGATTCCCATTTGAACAAAAAAAAGCTTTGCATTAAAGCACTCATATAGCAGTTCAGGCCTAAAAGATACCTTTTTTTTTTGTTTTGTTTAATTTTGTTTTGTTTTACATCTGAAGACCTACTCTGCTAGTGCTTCTAACACCAATGCATGAAGTGGGATACTAGGAAGTAATATAGGAACTATTTGTTCTATACTATATTACTTCCTAGTTCCAACACAAGGAAGTGGGATTATAATTAGGAGGAAGTTAATTTTGTTCTTCTATACAGAAATTCACGAGCTTTCATCACTACTGGCAGCAGATACAGATATAACCAGGGTGAAGGAAATGTTCTGGAGCAGGCAAAAATGAAAGGTGTTAATAGAAATTGCTGCACCTTAAATTTCCCCTCATAAGTAAAAAAAAAACCCTGTTTTTTTACGGTATAGTAAACAAGTAGTGCATTGATGTAGGGAATTAAGGATGTCTCTTTCACTCAGATATCTAGCTCAAGGCTGTTTAAATATGGGATTTAAGATAGATCATGTCTATGGGAAAAAGGATGCTTTTCCCACAATAGGATGCTCCTCCCACAGTAAGGCATTTAGAAGGCTTCTTGTCCGTGTGATTCCTTTGATGTCTGGAAGGGGTTAGCAGCCTTCCCCTTGACACTTACGTTCACATGGAAAGTCCAGTCCACTAACTCCATGCTCTCTACTTTGCTTCCACAATTTAGAAACTTGAGAGCTGAAAAATCCACTCCTCTGCCAGACTTGTCTGAGACCAATTTTTATTACAAAGCATCAAAGGAGACACATTCACTGTGTCCATCTACTATGGAGTCATGTGTCCTTGGTGCTGGTGCAAGGAAGCAGAGGATAGATGTCCCTTGCAATGTTTCACTTTTTTTATTGCGCAGAGAATAAGGCAGAGGTCCTCTAAAGCAAACCTAAGAAGCATAATTAAGGACTGGTTCATGCGTCACACAGGAGCTGTTCAGGTAGCAGTCACCCATTTCCCAAGTTCTCAATACCTTGCCTTGCAACCTCCCTCTGCAACCTCGTAGTCATTCACTACATCTAGGGTGCACAGCCACCACGTACCCACTTCTCTACAGCAGGTTATAAAGTTTGTTAAGCGTACGCCCCGCATCTCAATTACTGCTAATGGCCCAGGTTAAGTCCCTTATGCATTAGGTTTAGCAAGGCAGCGAGGACACAGCCGAGCCTAAGGTACCGCGGCGCCTGCTCCGCCGCCGTGCTGTGCCACCAGGTGCGGGGAATCCCGCCGGGGCGGATCAGGC
>NW_010586129.1:0-26862 GCF_000705375.1 Tinamus guttatus
CGGCGGTTATAGTGGCATATGGGCATGTTGTAGCTGTTCGATCCCCCTGATACTTATTCTCCGAGCCACGGAGAACTTTACTCACTGGAGTGAATTGATGCTGCTGGAATTTGTTTACAACCAAGATTGCTGCTTCATTTTCATATGTGTCTGTGAGAACCTTGGTGGACTGTCTCATCCCTTCATATGTTATGGGCATCTTGTACACGTTACCAGAAACTCAGGATAAACTCCACGTTTGAGATATAGGTAGGTGACTTAACCTTTTTAGCATTGTTGTTTCCGTACTGATTTTTTTATTATTATTATTTATTTATTTGGTGTGGTCTTTGTTTGTTTCAAATCTCGCAGAAAGACCTTGTGCACGAGGGGCAGTGCTAAAAATCTCTTACTGGGTTTCTAGCAGCATTTCTCTGCTGTCCCTCTCGGCCTTTATGCTCACAACTGTGCAGTCACATGCGTAGCCGTAGCCTGGAAGTGCAAGACTCCACAAAAGGCCTGGCTCCTGCACGTTCCTGAATTGCCCTTGTTCAATTACTGCGTGCCAGAAAGCAGCTCGCGTCCTGCTTCTGATGTATTTTAGCCGCACAAAGGATTATTATTTAGGAACAGACCGTATCCTGGGAAGGTGGGAGGCTGTGCAGAAGAGCTCCAAGATGTGCACTGAATGTAAGGGGCGAGATACTTCCATACCCTGTAAATAGAGGGTGAACTGAAGGATAGTTTTTATAGGTATCCTACATTAATATTTCATGTGCAGCACAACACAAAGCCGGTTACTTGGCTTATGCTCGTGGTGGATTATGCATTATGCAGGCAAAACAGAAGTTTATTTACATTTGGGGGGCACTTTGCATTCTCTTATTTTCAATTTATTTATTTTCCTTATTACTAATAGAGTTTAATTACAGAATATACAGGATTTTTTTTCCCAAGTTTTAAATGGGTTTTTTTTTTTTTTTGCTCCTGACCCTTATCAGGTTCCTCGCTGTAGAGAAATTGATAAAGTCTGATTAAAGTTGTTTGGCTCTGCCTTTGTTAGGTCAAAACCCTGCAAAAGCGAAACAGTAAGTTTAGATACAAACTGGCTATAACATGCAGAAATGTAAATAGTTTCTATAAAAACTTGCCTAGTGTTGAGAAAAGGTCATCAACTCAAGTGGCAATTAAATTTTAAAAATAGAATCACGTGTCTCTAAAATAATTTTTAAAGCTGTAGAAAGTTCTGAAAGGTCCCTTCATTCTGTCTCAGATTATTGCTGTGCCTCTTCCTCTAACAAAGCTTCAACTTTGTCACTGATTTTTCTGCTTTAATACTTTGATCACTGTAGGCTTTTGAAGAAAGAATATGCTACTCGGTAAATCTGAAAAATAAATTCTGCTGAGAAACCTCTACTGTTTATACCATCTTAATGATGTAAACATTACATTTAATGATTTTTTTTTGTTAAAGTTCATCCATAGGAACTGAGTGCCTAATGCCTAAATATCTTTATGCATGGATGGTTTGCCCTATTGCACATCCCCTATTACCTGAGATTTTTATTGTTCATGATCACTGCAACCAGCCACTTGCCCCTTGATTAAAGCTTGCATGTCAAAAACACTTTTTATTTAAAAAAAAAAAAAAAAAAGTGTGTGTGTGGGGGGGCATGCAAATACTGCAGCCCCCTTAAAACCTAGCCTAACGTTTTTGTTTTGATGGGAATACCCCTGTGTATTGTATGTACGGAGCACAACTCTGCTTATGCGAGTTCTGTTGCAGGCCGCGCTTGCGCTGGCTTTTATACTGTTTTAAAATGTGAAGTCTCAAAAACGTGTGTTTTGCGGATTCTGCCCTTCCGCTTGATAATGCTGTGCTTGTAGGACAGGAGGATACATTACCCGGTTCTTGGGTAACACAGAAAATGCAGAAATTGTATTGCTTCCCTCTTGAAGGAGGGACTCTGTGTGTGTATGTATATAATTAGAAGTACATTTTGAAATTGTAGCTGGTGCCGTTTTGAATGGGGGTGCCGATGAATGAATGAGAAAAATAACGGGGGCAGATTTCAGCATGTTGGAGCCTGCGCCTGTAAGATTTTATTTTTTGCTTGAACTCTCCCTTTTAGGCCTGTGGAAAGGGAACTCTAGCGGCAGACCTTAGGCTCGGTTCGGTCTCATCGCTTCTGCCTGCGAAATAGAAGCTGTCAGTGCTCGAGCCGGAGAAGGAGCATCGATTCCTTCCCTCGCTCCCTCCGAGCCTGCCGTTCGGAGCGTCGTTAACCGTGTGGGTCCCGAAGGCAGGGCAGTTGCAAACAGTTAATTGAAAGAGATCAAGTACTATCTTACCGATGCTTTAAATTGTTTTAACAAAACTTCTGAGTAATCACAATAATTATTTTCTGATAAGCTGGCTGATAGTAACTATGGCAACAGCTGTCTTTTGGCCTATGGACAGTATTGCTGTATTGACAAAACCTTTAGGTGCTTCTGAGGCCTTTTGCCTATGTCGGGAAATGCATTAGGACGCCTTTCAGGTGACTGGAGCGTCCCTGTGTGTTGCTCCGTCGCGACAGGACGCTGCCTCGCGCTGGGTTCGGAGGCTCAGAGCTTCTTCTTTCGTGTGTTTGTGCGGGCGCTGCCTGGGAATGCTGTGAGGACTGTGTTGTTCTGCTGAGAATAGTAAAACATGCAAGTGCTTAGATGGAATTACATGTATATATATATTTGTGTGTGTATATATATGTATACACACATATTAAAAAAAAAAAAAAGAAAAAATATCCGGAGCTTGTGGAAGCGGGGGGGCTGGAGGGGGAGGGAAGACTTGTTCATTTTGATGGCTGGTTGTTTCCTTCCGTGATTAAAGCCTTCTTAGAACAGCCTGGTAGGGGGAGCTGCCCTTCCCTTTGCAGGAGCACAGTGTATTCCTCTCTGAGGCCTACACCGAGATTCAGCTATTTAATTCTCTGCGAGCTCCGCTCCTTTTGGGGAAGGGAGGGCAGGCTCCTGCCGCAGTACGTTTTGGAAACGGAGGGAGCGGGTAATTTGTTTCCAGATTACTAAACTCTGCACAGGGAGGATATGCCCCTCGCCAAACATGCTTTGCTTACTGAAATTGGTAAGAGCACTCTTTGAAAGCAGGCTTTAATGTTTAAAAATGTTAACAGCTTGGGGGGGGAGAAGTTTAAAAATCTCACTTGTGCTCATGTGAAGGTGTTAGAAAGCTCTAGCCCACTTCGCGTGTTTGAAAGTAGCTAAGCTGCCGGTTATTCTTTGATTCCTTGGGAATTACTGCTTAGCTGATGTTTATTTTTACTGAAATCTCTGTAGTTTTAGTAGTCCTCTGACCTGTGAGAAATGGCCGTTAGTCTGGGTTGCCTGGCTGTTAGGAGGAGGCGTGTGCGCTGCTGCGTGCTGGCCCATGCAAGTAGGCAATATGGCCTACATCTGGTCTCGTCTTTGCTGGGAGCGTGCCTCGTGGAAACTACAGGCCCCAGTGTGCAGTGCTCTGTTTTTATCTCAATTGCTTGCCTGGAAAAAGATCAAGTAATGCATCCTGGGACCTGCAGTTTTCCTGAGCAGGACTTAGAGATTCAGGATGGCAGGGAAAGGCTGCTTTTACGTTCTGGTGACTAAATAAGCGATGCCGTGTGTAATTCTTCGCTGGAGAGCTTAGACGCGCACCGGTAATAGTGTGCGGCAGCCTCTATTTTTATGTACAAGTTGATGATGGTTTCTCATCGAGTAGTATGTTTAGAGGAGAGCAGCTGATGTCTTCCAACTGCGTATACGTTTCTGTACAAAGAATATATATTTTAAGCAATGCCTATGTAATACTGCTTGATCTGTGATGGGAGGTATCCTATTTGATATTTTCGAAGCTTCACATCTTCCAGGGTGAGGTTATAGATGGGAACATTAGCCGGAGGACGCTTCCATTACGTGTTCGCGCCAGGCTGTCTTTTTAAATCGCCATCCAGCAGCTGCGGTGATTTGGGAGGAAGGCTTTGCCCGCCAAGCTCCGATTTCCATGTGCTGTTTCTTGAGGTCGAGTGCTGACGTGACCAACTCGTGCAGCAGAGCCAGGAAGTGCATTTCTTTTACTGCTTTAGGGGTTAGCGGTGTCCTTAGTTGTTTCCAAGGAAACACAGAATCCGGAATCCAGGTGTTGGCAGGTGAGACAGGAAGCAGGTCGCACCTGGATGCGTTTTTTTTTTTCTGGGGTGTTTGAGTCCTGACTGTCAAGCTCAAACTCTCCCAGACTCGTCCAAGAGACTGAAAGTGCTGTCAGAGTGAGGACAGCACAACAGTAAGGTCTAGAATCCTTATTCTGTGAAGCTGTAAGAGTTAAATTAATTTCTCTTGGGAAAATGTGTATAACGTTTAGTAGAATTTACTAAAGATTAAGTAAACATTAATTTGACACCAACTGTTCGGCCAGAAGCAAGTTTAATATTCGTTGTGGTCTTGTACGCTAAGTTTCAGATGCTGCAGTTGCCTGGATGTTAAGTGTTTGCTTACTTAAAAGTTTATCTTCATCTAAATCAATTTATTTGTTTTTAAGTTTGTGTGAAATAGTAATGCAGAGCTCAAACAATGTGAAATAAACATTTTCAATGTTTTGGAGAAATTAATTAGAGCTCCAGTTTTGAGGGGAAAAAAAAAGTGTATTTTACTCTAAGTGCTGCAGGAGTTGGAGAGAATATCTGAATGCTAAAATCCAGAACTTAAGCTTTAGGGTCAGGACTTCTAAATTTCTAATGCTGGAAAGAGATTTCTGTGTATTTAGTGTAATTAGCTTATATGTAGGTTCATGTGGTAAGATTCTGTGCTTGGAAACTGACAGGAAATTCCACTTGGTAAAATTCAGAGAGCACATTTGCTTCACAGTTGTGCAGAAAAAATCAACAAAAAGTTGTGCTCTCCTTCATCTGTCAAGTTATAAATGAGACAGATATTTAGGTGGAAATAGCTATTTTTGAGGCAAGGAATTTATTTTGTCAGCCCTGATGCATTATATACACTATACGTTGCTGACATTTGTGTTTAAAAACTGATGCAAAAAAGTAATTCTGGTATAAGGATTGAGTTGAATCTTTCTATATATGGTAACTTTTAATCAAGTTTGTAAATAGATAGTAAGGGAGTTCTGTGAGTTTTCCCTACTCCTACTGCAGCACATATGGAGCAAACTGCTGACAGGACACGTGGTTAGCTGAAATGGTTACTCTTAGTATATTGACATGATTAGAAAGATGGTCAGTGTTGCCTTGTAAAGATGAAATTCCATTCACTAACTGATTGGGCTTACACAACAGTAGGAAAGAAAACGAGATAAATGTGCGTGTGCTAGAATCTCTTGGGGTGCGTTGCCGAGGATGACGATGGATCTTGTCCTTCAAGGACGTTTCACCCTCCGTAGAGAGCCTGTGACAGTAGCCCCTCTAACAGGGCTTTTCTCATGGCATTCCAGCTAGGAGTGAGGCTGGTAGGGGTGTACAAAAGGATTTGGTGCATAGATGCAAATAAAAGCTTTTCTGTAAGTACCTCCTATTTTGTAAGAGCCAGCTGTCCCTGTCCTGATTCAACAGGAAATCTCAGACTGGCTGAGGTCAATAGGAGGTTGTCAGAAATTTCCATGTCAGCTTCCAGAAGTTTTGCATAATATAGGAAAGGTGATAAGTACTACCCATGCGTGGTGGGTTTTTGTTTGTTTGTTTTCACTCATTTTTTGTCATCATCCCACGTATAGCTGTAGGTTTAAAATATAATCCTAGCAAAAATGAAATAAAACTTCTATTGTATTTTCCTATATCTTTTCTTGCCGTGGTCTGTGTTAGCTCAATAGACAATAAGACCTGTGTGCTTTTTGGGGATCAAAAGTTACACTAGACTAGTTACATTATACACTTGAAAATAAAGTTTATGTCTGGCCTTCGTGTGTGTGTGTGGTGGGGTGTTTGTTTGTTTAACCTTCTGCCATGCAGAATCTGAATTGAGAGGAGCTGGGATTTTCCCAGTAGGTTGGAAAAAAAATATGTCCTCCTTGGAACAGCAGAGAGGAGTATGTAAAGAAGATATAAAGAAAAGAATACCTGGGAGCTTCTGTGTGTGAAGAGAGATGAATGTGCTTAGATATCTTTCCTAGCATAGGAATAAGATCATTAAAAATGTTTTGGCACGTGTGACATAGAATTTGTTTAAAGAGCAGCTTTGCAAGGAAACGACAGTACCGACGGAGAGTGCACTGATGGCACAGTAGCCTTGCGGCTATAAGCGTGCGGTCGCCCGTGCCAGTCTGGATGGTGCTGTGGCACATGCAGTGCTAGGTTAGTGCCCTGCCCTATTTTGCCATCTCCGCTGCTGTGCCCTCCCTTGGAGCTGCGTGGGGGCTGTCCCTGTGGGTCCCCAGGGAGAGCGGGTGAGGAGGTGGCCACGCTGCTGAGAGGGGATCTGCAGCTGGAGGAGGGTTGCCCAGCTGCATGTTGCTACGTCCTCTCTGGATGGAGTTCCTGGTTATAGGCCCTGGCTCTATGGGGCTATGAATCCTCTGAGGGAGAGGGGAGCCTGGCTGCCACCAAACTCCTTCAAAGCCTCCTTCAAACTGCCGATCCTTCTGTTTAGAAAGTTTGACTGTACCATGCTCCTTGCTGCCCTTTTACTCTCTGTCAGCATTGCCAAAGATTAAAATACTAGCTTTCAGTTGCTTATAGTGGCCCTTAAAAACAGAGAAATCTACATTTTAATGTTCCTATTCTAAGTAAATGATTATTCAGTTAAAAATCCATGGCAATCAGGGTGAGTAATTGTAAAGCCATGTTTTGGACGCGTTGTTTTTCTTGTAGCAGAGGTCTACTTAAATTGTACAGCAATCTTGCACTCTGCTTTTCTTTCATTCAGCACTAATTGTATACTTATGCAATTCCTTGTTAGATTGGCACAGTGATTCAGGACTGTGTTGATGTGATATAGTGTGTAAATCTCTTTACTTATATTGAATAATCATGGTTTTGAGAAGAAAGAAACTTTTATTTAGTGTGCACTTCTCTGAATTCTTCCTTTTGGATTAGTGACTACCATCAGCCCTCCCACACTGAGTGTGACTACCCCAGCTACAAATACCGTTCTCCAGATGCTGCAGTTCCCATTAGTGTGCTGCTGAGGGCAGAGGAGGGAGAGGGGAAAAAAGAAGAAAACCTTTTAAGGTGTGATGAGGGAGAACGTAATAAAAGGGAAAGGGAAGGCAGAATTTCAAGTTGATACCTGTGTCTCTCTATATGTATAATATATATGTTTTTAAAAAGTAAATATATAGATAGAGAACACTGAGAGTGCCAACTAACTGGAGTGTAGGTGAAGGAAAAAGAGAGCACATTAGTGTAATAATTTTAGAGTGCTTCCTGTTGACTTGCTAATACTGTATGGAATTGGGCCCGGGCAGTCTGCTGTTGTGAATCAGCATAGTTTATTCGCTTGGATATAGGTGTGCCTGTTATCTTTCAAAAATCTGCTTCTGTTGAAAGATAATAGATCAGGCTGGCAAGTATTGCAGTGTTTCAGACTAGAAACTGAGGCAGGGGAAAAATTGATTTATTCTACATTGCAATAAATTAATTGAAGGCCTTAAGCTGGGAGTGGAGGCCTTCACTGTTTTGTGTTCAATCCTGTACACTGCCTGATTTCTCTGAGTCAGGAGTGGTGTTACGTTGTAAACAAACAACCCTGAAAACGACTTACTGCTAAAGCACGGACAGTGTGCTAGTAAGCAGTGCTTGCCCCGCAGGAGCTGAGATTTTTGCAAAACAGACTGTACATTATAAATAGGGTAGCTTGTTTTTGAAGTTTGGGGTATGTTTTTATTAGGTTATCTTCACTTGAAGGAAAAGCAGAGGTTTGAATATGAATGGGAGACCACTGGGTGTATAGGAGAGATTATGATTAATAAATGTGAACTTGAAATCCAGGGAAATCTAGGTTATGAAGAAAAGTATTAGTGTTTAAAATGGTCCTGAGTCAAGTTGCAGAGGACCTGGAAGAATGTAGAAAAAAGTTTGCTGCTGTTGTCTTGCCCACCTTTCTGGCGCCTTTGTTTTACAGTACAATTAATGCAAGAAATTACATATTACCGTGTTTATTGCATAATATATGAGAATGTTTCAACAGATACTGTTAGGTGGATGTTCTTAGTGCATCCTAAGGTTCAGAGTTAAGGTTAGGACTTAAGTTCCTGAATTAAAACGTCTCTGGAACAGACTTCCCCAGGCTCGGCGTGGTGAACGGGGTCAGCGTTGCTGTGTCCTCGGTGCGTTGCACCACGGGGTTTCTGTGTCGCGTTTTCTGGCTCTGGCAGCATAACTAGTTGCCTGGAATGGTTCAGTGCATGGCAGAAATGACAGTGAGTAACTGATCCCATCAATGCCCAAATTTTGAGTGTGTTAGAGCTGTTCTGTGCCCAGCTTCTGTGACCAGAATCCTCCGATTCGCCTAGATGACAGTTTGGATGAACTCCTTTTCCATGTGGAAATGCAGAATCCTCCGATTCGCCTAGGTGACAGTTTGGATGGATGAACTCCTTTTCCATGTGGAAATTTGGCAATACCCAAATTGTCCATTAGTCCCATTGAGATGGGCCCGGTGTTGCTGGTCCTGAATCTGAGTCCTGCTCAATTCAGTTATAATCTACCAATGCAAATCTGAAATATCCATCTCCCATTTATTGTGTTTATTTAAATAAAGTGTTTCTGTATTTAGCATGTTCACAGCGAACATCCAAAGTTGTAAATGTAAAACTTCTTGTTTTTAAATCTGTGTTTAGCATAAATGGTTCGCCTAAAGGGCTGACTGCAATGCTCAGAACTTCATGTGGTGATTAGGAGATTAATCATAGCACGAGGCTCTCAACCTTTGAGGTGCTTTGAGTCATGGCCCTGTAAACATGGGTGTCTTACTCTGGAGCGTCCCAGGTAAGAGCCTTAAGTTCATATAAGTAGTAGAGCTTCTGGTGTTAGCTGGTGTCTTGCAGTGTTTTTGGAGCTCAGGAACTTTGGTGTGTGCCCCTTGAATATGTGTTGGAAATGTTTACGTTTTCAGACTGATTCTGTGGTGGCTTTGGATTGACTTTCAGCAGTGAACTGTTCTAGTCAGTCCCTTTACTGAAGTGTTATATTGCAACACTTTGAAATTTTGGAGATACTTTCAAGGCCAAAAATAAGACAACTTCAGTAACTACTGTGTCTCATTCATTGCTGTACAGCATGACTTCTGTGAAGTAGGAATCCCCATTTTTGTTGATCTCATGGGCTATAGAGGAGGTGTAAAGAAACTTCCCGGCGTGTTTTCTTGCGCTAACAGTTCAGTTGGCTTCTACTGCTTATGTGCAGTCAGGCACGCAGGCATTGCCAGTGTCTAATGAAATACTGTTTATAAAATACTTTTCACGTGTTTTTCTGTACCATTAAAGGTTTTAGATCCAGTGGGATTGTATTGTCTGGTAGAGTGTTTTTATTACTCTAATCCTGGAGCAGATTCTCTTACAGCAGAGAAGACTTTGGATCCTTGTTATTTGTGATGCCAAGGAGCCTGTTCTGTGTGCAGGTGACATGGAAATGTGAAGTAGAACAGGATGAGAACAGTATCACACTAGAAAGGTCAGCCTGTATCGCTGAGACCAATTGCTTGCAACTGCAGGCAGCAGACATAAATCCAGAGAAGTTCATGCAGTTGTTCCCTTCTTCCACCATCTCCACAGAGCCTGGTGTGTGAGTAAAGAGCAAGATGCATCAAAGGGTTGATGTATCAAAATCGTCAGTATTTTTCTGCAGCATTCGAAATAGTATCGCATGATATGGGGAGCCAGAGGAATTTCCCTCCCGCCCCGCTTTACTTTCAGGAGGAGAGTGAAAGGATAAACATCTATTTTATGGTGAGCAGAAGGCATGAATGAGATTCGAGAGGCTTCCTGGTGCCGTTTGGAGCTCTTGTCTACCTTGTCTGATGACGGAATTTGGTCCCAGGAAGAGACAGGACACTTGAAGAGAGCTTTCCAAGTTGTGCATCAGGAAGACAAATTGGGTATCTGTGGTACAGTTTCCTGGTGTGATGGAGAACAGAAATTTTGTCCCATGGACAATCAGCAGAAGCTTTGAAGCATGGATAAATTCAGAACAAACACATGCTGTGATTAAATCTCCCTTCAGTTGTCTCAAGGGGATACCAACAAATTCAACCTGAAGCATTCAGCCTATGACAATGTTGGATGAGAAAACATTTACTAAATCTGAAGTTCCCAGCTATGAATTAGAGTGCCAATTTCTTTGAATTATTGGTTTGTAGAGTATTTTTTTGCCTGTGTAACTTGCACAAATGGTCTTTAGGATGACAAAGGCATTATGTTGCTGTTCTTTTTCACAGGACTGATTCCAATGCTGTTCTTGGCCTAAATAACAAAAAATCCAAAAGCCAAAAAAAAAAAGGGCAACCTGTACGATCCCTTATGCAGAATCATCCTCTTATTTAGATAAGCTTCCTACTGACCTACCCGAAAAGAAAACAATATAAAGTGACATGAAATTTCATCTCTCTCTCTCTCTCTCTCTCTCTCTTTTTTTTTTTTTTTGTGTATGTGTGTGTGATTTCTGAGATTTCTCATCTGAACCATTTCATGGCCAGCTTGCTTGCTGGTGCCATCAAGCAATAATTTTATTGAGGCAATGTCAGTGTCTTCATGAACCTGATCAGAAAGCTACAATTCTTTTCCTCATACTTCTTTTTTTTTTTTCTTAATCCTTGTGGCTCGTGTGATCCAGATCAAGCTAATAACCTTTTGGGCACATTCATCGTACTGCGTACAGCCGTACTGAAAGGTGGGGTGTACAGGACACGGACTGTTTTCCAAACTCTTCCAGTTTGGACTCTAGAAAATGCAGCTTCTTTGTCAGGATTCACAGATTGAGACCTGCTTGTTTATCCTGCATGGCTTTCAGCTTGGCTATCTTCACAAGCTCATCTGTCAGAAGAGAAGGAAGTTGAGTGATGAGAAAACAGACATTCACCGGCTTGTTTAGGCAGCACTTTTTAGCAGCACTTGCAGTATTTCTAGCAGGATTTTGTTCAGGGTTTGTCCTGGGTCGCAGCTAGAGGTTATGCATTTTATGCAACAGGAGTATTTTTTCAGCTAGGCTGCCTTATTAAAAGGGAGAGCATCCAGTACAGCTCCAGGGTCAGACAAGACCCGATGTCTTTGGCAAGTTCAGCTTTCTTGGACAGGAGTCAGACATTCATCTACATGTTCCTTTGAAGGCATTGGTTCAGGAGATCTTTCTTCTGGTCAGCTGGGAGGAAGCCAAGTTGTTGCCAATCTTAAATGGGTCTTGGCAGTTTTTCCAGCAAATATCCATGGCTTATGCTTAGTGCTGCTTTCCAACTTTCTGGGTCTTTCTAGGTTGGGAGAGACTGCCTGCCTGAATCTCCTTGGGTTGTCATCGGGGTTAGTGAGGGGGCTTGTAAGAGTATTTGTGTTTTTTCTTAGCTTGGATTGTGTGTGTGGTGGTTTTATTTTTATTTTTTGTTTGTTTGTGTGGAATACTTGATTATTCTTTTATTTTATTGATGCAATATATTCTGCTTCAGAAGCTACAATTTCTGCTTTTAATATTATTTTTGAATTATTTACCAAAGGACTCCCCTAGTCCTGTGGCTGCTCAGTGCGATTAAATGTAAGAATTAACATCATGTGCTGGACCAAATGTCCATCTAATCCACTATTGTGCCTTTATCAGTAGCCCACAGCAGCTGGCTTAACTCTGCAAGAAACAGGTGAAGTGTATCAACTTCTGAAATAGTAACAGGGTAAATTGTGATGAACACTTGTTTGGTCACTGCCTGATGAAGAAGGTGCGTTTGAGCTGTGAATAGCTCTTTAAGCCTATTTATGGGTAAATTTGTTTATTGCCTTTCTGGATTCATTTGCATCTCTGGCTTTCACAGGAGCGAGTTTCACGCAGTTTAATTGCACTGCTCGTTTGTGTGCAGGGTGGCTCTGTGTCAGAAAAGCAGTTTCCCTTGTTTCAGGCGTGCTCAGCAGTTGGTGTCCTGCGAGCCGTCTGTTTTTGGAGCTGAAGGGGCCGGGACTAGCGTCGTACCCATCGCAGGGGAACGTGTGTTACGTTGCCCTCCGTTGTGTTCCTGGTAACTTCCAAGTCTTCTCTGACTCTCTGAATCACAGCTGGGAGTTGAACTGTTTCCTTGCAGTAATCTCAAGATTTATTTCCCCCCTCCCCAAGTGTTGGTGACTAATTGGGACTCATCATTGCGTATGTATAACTAGGGTTATTTTTCTCCTCCCAGTATATTACTTTGTGCTTGTCAACATGGGACAATAACATGACAAATGAAAATCTATCATTTGCTATTATCAGATCCTCAGTAACTCTTTGAAGTCTGCTTTAATTTTAACCATCTGGAATAATGGAAGGCATCATAATCTCTGTACTCTCTCCTTTTGCCAGATCACTTACAAGTATGTTCAATGGCAAAGCCTCAGTCCTGATCCTTGCTCTGATAATCTGTCTGCTTTGTGACCATTTGTTGCTTTCCTTTCTTTTCGGTCCTTTAAATGTATTCTTAATAAGAAGGGGAAGGCCCTCTCACGAGTTTTGTTCCAAGGTGGTGTGGGGAATACAAATATGTTCACCTTCCCCTTGTTTTTGATGCAATATGGTGTATGAATTTTTGCTGTTTGAATTACTTTTTCCAGGGGCCCTTTCTTTTGCTTTGAAGTTGAACGTTGAAGAGCTTCATGTCATTAAGATTGCAATCTGCTATATTCTCCAATAAACACTTGGAAGAGAGTGTTCCTCAGAGATGTGATTTTTGCAAGATAGTTTAAATAGCCAGTGCTTTGTAAGCTCTAGTACTGTGCATTACATCACACTGCTGCTGGTCGGTAGTGTCACCCCTGCTTCTATTTTCAGACCATTTCTCTTCCAGTTTGTGAAATTCACTGTTTTGTCTTTTTCACCAAGCCTGTCAAGCTTTTGTTATAACCTGCCGTAAGTTTGTTTTCTGAATTGATACCAGGAAAACTTTGCACACTCTTTTGTCATCTCTGCAGAACTTTTTCATAGTTTGTTTATATTTGTTTGTTTGGTTTTTTTTAAGTGGATTTTTAAAGCTAAATTCCTCACTCGCCCAGCTCTGCTCTCAGTAAGGGGTGTTATGCTGAGTTATAAAGCATTTTGGCTTTCAGGTCTAGGGCAGGTGTTAACTCACAGTTATAATCCCTGCTTATTGAGAACATCTCAGTTTGCTTTTCTGAGGAGCTTGCACTAACTGGTTGAATTTCTGCAGAAGTGGGGATAGACCCTTTTCAGGGAGGTATTTTTAGGAGGTAGCACTTTGATTATTGTGCTTCTATATGAGAATTTACCTTTTTTACGTTGTGAGTCTGTCTTTTTCCTGCTCCCCTAAGTGTCGATAGGAGATTATGAGGCTGCCAGGGCAGTGCATGTGTTCGTTCTTAACATTTCTGAGGGCTGAGGACAGGAGGCCGTGACAGACACTTCTGTCTGGAAGGCTCCTAGCCTGGAGGGCAAGAGGGCTAATGCTTCAAGCGCGGGTGTGCAGATGTGACATGCAGACCGTAACAGTCCTCCTGCTGTCGGAATTGCCTGCTCTGCTTCAGCTTTGCTCAGCACGTACAGAGCCTCACAGCACTGTACGGATTCCTGGGTGTCTAGGTGGTTTGGGTTATTGTTAGTGGGGAATCAGTCCCCTTTCAACTTGCTTGATATTTGTGCATTTAGTAATTTGAATTATAACTTTACGTTATTATATTGAGAAGCTCTTAGCAGCTTGCGCTCTTGTGTGGGTGCATGGTTGCAGTGCTTGGCAAGTTGTGGAAGAAAATTTTGGTAGGTTAGTATTAATCTATTGTGGAATTTGAACAGTCTCTGGTGTACTGTGTAACTGCGGCATGAACCTATTAACTGAGAGAAGTTTAATTCATAAAAATTACCATTATCTTCACTGCTCATATGTGAACTTTCATGCTGGTTTTGAAAAAAATGGGACTGACATTTTAGGTGTTCACGAACGGGAAGTCTGAGTAACGTTTTCCCTTGTAGCACATATAATTTAAACAGCAGCAAGTTGCTTGGATTCTGTCTGCAGTCGCACAAACCGCTGTTTTGTGCAGCAGCGCAGCTTTAGGTGCTTGGGAGACCAGGGATGAATCCTTGCCCTGTTACCAGTAAGGTGTCGTTACTGACTGTGTGTTTGTATTTCGAAGCTGAAGCGTTTCCAGTGACTTAGTGGAGGCCACTCAAGCGATGCGGTTCTGACGCTGGATGCGGGTCCTTCTGCTGAGCCCTGGGTGCCTTCGTTTCTTCACGGAACAGCCACCCCGGCCTCTGGAGGAGAAGAGCTCCCCTCAGCGCTCTGCCGCCTTCTCGGCCTGGAGAAGCCTGTAGCGAGGCTCCAAGGATGGTAGGGAAACCACTTCCCGCACGGAACCAGTGCCAGATATTATGTGCTTGTTAATGCAGCTTGAGAAAATAGAAAAGGCTGAAATAATTGTAATTCTTAATGTTTCTCCAATAGACAACTTTAAAATATGCCATTTAGCACAGGTTAAAATGACAGTGGGGACTATTACTCGCTAGGAGTGACTTCTGAGGCATTAATTGCCTCTCATTTTAGATTTTTTTTTTAATATTTGTATTTGTTGTTTTGGGAACTTACATCGTCACACCAGCAGGAGGTATTTATGTTTTCTTATAACAGAAGGGGCTGAAAAGTGTTGTAATTGTGTCTTCCTGATTTCCCCCCTCCCCTCCTCTCAGTCTAGGGCAAGCATTTCTTGGAGGACAAGAGACTGAAATACATCTTAAGATTTAATTCAGGCATATGCTACTTTAAAATAAAAAAAAAAAAAGGGGGGGGGGGGGGGAGTGGGGCAAGGGGCAAAATGGACCGATCAAATCCTGGAGGTAGGGGAAGATTGTGATGCATTGAGATCAGAAAACAAATCTGTAATAATGGGGGAGGGAGAGAGAATAAATCTTCCTGAGGTCGTATATAAACTTGTCTTCACTTCTTTTCTTTTTCTTTTTTTTTTTGTGTTAGCTGTTGTCAAATTGGGAGCTCTTTGGGACTCTGTCATAAATGTTTGTGTATCAAGCGTGTTAGGTTTTCACTGCAAAAAGCTATTAAGCTGTTCATATAGTTATTAAAGAAAAGAGAAAAAAAAAAGTTGTGTGTACTCAGGATTGTCTGGGAAGCCTTTGATTTTAGAATTGCTGTGGGCTGTTCCCTGGAAGGAACAAACTCTATAAAAAGGATGCAATGAAACCATTTTTGCCTGCAGTATTTGGGTAAAGTGTGTGTTCCTTTTATACCACTTATGTCTTAGACCTCTTTAATTAGCATTTTTTTATTTTAATATAAATACAATATTCTGATACTTCTTTATTCCCAGAATTCTCCTTGGTTTTGCTTGGTCTGATGAAAATAACATTTAGGAGTTCATCTGCACTTTTAGCTTATGCTGCCATGTTTCCCCAGTCATCAGCCTTGTGGCAGCCTGGGGAGACTTGCTGTTGCATCAGGTACTCTGCCCAAAAAGGCATTCGGGGTAAAGCCATTAGAAAATGTGTGTGTTTATGTCAGCGTTGTTTCATCTCGCCAGGATGTGAAAGTTCGTGCTATATAAGGACGGAACTTTTTAGTTTGTCCTCAACCTGGGTTTTCAAAAACACAAGGTGGATCGGGCATCGTAAGAAAAATGCTGACTTGGAGAAAGTGCAAGGCCTAAAACATGGTTGGAATAGGCTTAACCTGACAAGCGATGGTGTTTCTGAGAATGCTGGAGGCACCTGGGCCATGTTCAGTAGCACTTTTGATATTATAGCTGCGTGTGGAACTAAGCAGGGGTAAGGAGATGGTGGTGGGGAAGGGAAAGTGTGTGAATATTAAGCCTCGGGGCTGGTGCCCTTACCTGGGAGAGGATGGGGAATCTGAGTGCTCGTAGAGCCCAGCACGGAGCAGCTGGAAGGGGGGATTTTCCCTTTCCCGCAGAGGTGCTGCACGAGCCCAGCAAGTCCCACTACACTCGAGCAACAAAGAGCAGCAGCCGCCGGTGGCCGAGAGGCTGCGAGAGCTGCAGGAGCAGAGAGGAAAAAATAGGGCCAAATCTCACGCAGCGAACTGTGCTTCGGACACCTCTGCCGAGGGAAGCAGCAGCGGGGGCAGCTCGTGCTGGCGGGGTCTGGTAGTGCTGAATGCGAGGGGGGAAATGGGGAGAAGGGGAGGCTCCGTGAGCAGCACTGCCTGACCTAGCCCCAGTGACGGTGGCGCTGGCGGCCGGGGGAAGGCAGGGAGCTCGGCAGCGTGTTTTCCCAACGTGTCCGGGCGCACGTGCAGCTCCGCTCGGCTTCGCGTGTAACGGTTCTGCGAACGCAACAGAGTCCGTCCTCGCTCATGCTTTTATTTTGGGTTGGAGGGGTAGAGAAAGGACCCTTAGTTATTATATTTAGCCCAGAGTTGGGAGCCAATTGCTTTTTTTTTTTTTTTTTAATCTGATTCTGTTTATTGTCTTCTTATTCATTCTGTTATTCATGCTTATTGTCATCTTATTCATGCTCTAGTCCTTATTTTATGCAAGCTGTTGCCTTTAAGCATTCTATGATTTATCAGTATATAAAGCTAGAAACTGGAGAAAGCCTTGTTGCTGTTTATTTTCTCTGTGTAATCCGCACATGGAGCATGCTGCAGTTATTGTTAGACCGAGGGTCTTAAACTTGTCTTGTTTTTAGTGGGCCTTTGTGCTCAGGAAATCAGGACAACGAGTATAATGAAATAATGGCTGGCGAAATAAAATCAGACTTGGACTAAAAAGCCAGCCAGATACAGAATGTTTTTTAGTAAATATTAGCAGGCTGTTCTTGGAACAGATGTTGCATTTATTGGAGTGCAGAAAACGTAGTAACTTTCCAACAGCGACAGAGGGTCCCAGTGCCCTTTTGCAGGGTTCAGAGCGCCCAACATCCAGTGGTATCAGCAGTAGTTTGAGAGGTTTCTAGCACAGAACTGGGCGAATCACCAGTGTTTTCTGTAGAAGCCACTTGCAGAAGGGGAGGCATTACCTTTTTCGTCTTGGCCTGTCTTCAGATTAGAAGAACCAGGAAAAAAATGATTCCTCTTTGATACTTTGGGCATGTGAACATCTGTTCACTACCAAATCATTTTCGTATCATCTTTTGACAATTAATCAGAAGTCTATGGCATATTAGATCCGGAGTGATCTGTAGCCTTGCAAAGGTAAGGAGCTGTGTGTAGTTTCTAATCTTGAGCAATCTTGTTTCCTATTAAAAGAAAAATTGTGTAAAAAGTAAAATGATCTCCTGTAATTTTTACTTTTAAGTGCTTTACAGTATCATAAAGTACAGACCATGAGAATTTACACTCGCAGCTAAATTTCAAGTTTATATTGCTGTATTCTGTATGCATTAAATAGATTATTTTAATGCATGCACTTAACTGGCCTCTTCAATTTAATTCTTCATTTTATCTTAAATAGTATGCCAGCCAGGCTATATGGGCCTGTATCTGTTCTGCACACGGACACACAGGTTGACCTGTAGCTGAAATGACTCAGATTGGTTTAATTTTAGTGTTTAAACTGTGTCTGGGATAATGAATTATTTTTCACCTATCTCTCTACACAGTCTTTTTCTAGAAAGTGTAGTAAATAACTAAAGGATTGCTGTCCTCTGTATCATAATAATGATGATGAGCAAAAAAAAAACCCCAGTGGTTCTTACTCTGAGGTAACAAGCAGGACACATGGCATTCGGGTGCCTGGCAAATGCAGGTGCCTCTTTCCCCCTGTAGCTTTCCAGGGAGTCCAGTCTCAAAGTGAAATATACAACTCACAGGCCAAACTTTAAGCAGAGCTGGGGTATGTTTGTGTGTCTGAGATGGCTTCCTCTTTAGCTGAAAAGAAGAGCAGGGAGGTGCTAAGTTTCTTATTCAGCCCTCATGAAAGGGACTCATTGCTGATGAGGGAAGGGGGTTCTACTTCTGCGCTGGCCAGATGCTTCTGCTTACACATTGGCTGGTGGCCCCCAGGAGCTGTCCCTTAACCGCTGCAGTTTGCTGCACCCTCCTTCCCCCAGTAAAAAAGGAGAATCGTTCTTGGGGAGCTGAACCATGTGTGTGTGGAGGGGGGTTGCTGCTGCGGGTTTTGTTTTGCTTTGCTTTGCAGAAGGCTGCAGTGAGCAACACAGTTGGTGCAAGGAGGAAGTTGAACTTCACAGCTGGAGCAGAAAATGCGGGAGGGAGAGAGGGAGGGAGGGAGGGAGGGAGAGAGGGATGCTCGGCCTGCTGCCCGTGGGAGCGCCCGCCCCGCTGCCACAGGGATGTGACGGGCACGCGGGACAGAGCTGCAAGTGGAACGGGGCTGTGCTCGCACTGCCACGGCACTGAGCAGCTTGATCCCTCCTTGTGCGCGTTGGGGAACTACCGTCCATTGAGTGGGTTTGTGGACGCTGAGAGAAGACAGGGCAGTGTCTGATGGGGAAGGAGCTTTGAGTGGAGGAGTGTAAAAGATGCCTATTGCTCTGAAGGGCCCTGATGTACAAGCTCTGATCACAGTTCATCTGATTTTTTTTTAACATTTTTTAACTTGTTATTACTTGTGTACCTAACTTCTCTCTCATATTTGTGGGAAAGCAGTGGAAGGTGGTGCAGCTAAACCCCACATATCTGTCACTGCATTTCGCTGCAGTGCTATTTTCAATTCTTAGCTTGTAATGCTTTAAACTACAGCTCCTAGTGACTGCAGGGCTTGTCTGTGTGTCTACTTTTTTTTCCTTGTGCGTTGTTAACGCATTTTAAATTCCTTTTGTTGAACAAATTGTTTCACGCTTCAGTTTTGCATTTCCAAGTTTGAAAATGCCTCCTGTAATCTTATCTGTTCACTGTCTGTTGCATGTGAGTGGCCCTTCATCAAAGTGTTTAAAACAGGTTTATTTCCTTAACTGGTATCCTGTTTAAGTAGCTTTTGTGATACTTTGTAACCATGGAAATGCTGTACAGATAATATTTATAAGGTGGAGGAAAAATGGGGTGTCTAGTGGGACCCCTGCTGTTCTGAAATATCTCCAGGAAAAAAAAATGGGGACTCTTGGGATTCTGTGCAAATGTAACAAGTCTTCCGTAATACAGAATGATTTTTCTATAAAATATGCATTCACTTCAAACTTGTTCCAACTTTCATGTTGGACAGGCCTTTAAAAAACAAACCAAAAAACCCTCAGATTCACCTCCTTTCTTTTTTTGTCATGCAATTGCATAACTCTGTTCTTGGTCAGAGCGCTGGGCTGCAGAAAGCCCTTGATTTGCAGTCGCTCTGTGCTGGCCCGGGTGTCCAAGGGCTGTTTTTGCTTCCTGATGCTGTTCCCCAGGGCTTACGTTTCGGCATGGCACTTTCACGGCTTCCCCTCCCCGGTCTGGCAGAATGAGCAGAACTCGGTTACTCGTGAGTTATGTTCATCTTTAGCCCTCCTCCCCGTTCTAAGGGCAGAATGTTTGTCCTCCCTTAACTGTTGAATCTGTGAGTGTGTGCTCATCTTATTATTATGTTTTTTTTTTTTTTTTTTAAATTTTATTCTCTGCCGTTACGATTTTACTCTTTAACTTTTTTTTTTTCGCTTGTTTGGCATTTCCCCCTGCTGGTAATTTGAGCTAATAGCACTTAGTTCTGCTGTGGAAAAGTGAAAGGCTGTAGTTGTCCTTCGGCCTTGTTGTCCTGTGCTTGAAGGATTGGTTACTGCTTTTTTCTTTTTCTTTCCTTTTTCTCCTCTCTTCCTCCTCTGAACTTCTGCAGGGGCCTTCAAGGGGAACTAGGTTGCTCCAAGGGGGGAAAAATAGTTTGGCACTTAATATCATTCCCCTTCACCCACCCTGAAGTTTAAAAAGTAAATCAAAAATCCAGAGATCTCTCTGTTCTTAATGGAGTCGGAGAAGAGTTTAAATCCATGCTGGAGGAGGGTTTCCTAATTTGTCTTGTGCTCTGCCTGTTCAGTTGTTGAAGCAATTTCTTGTATTTCATGTGTGTTTAATCTATTTCAAACGCTGTTCTCTTTATAAAATAGTCTTCTCTCCTCATCACAACTGCTTCCTCTCCTTCTCCCTCCTTTCCCAAAATAGGCCCCTCTCTCTCTCTGAAATGCACAAGGAAGGCGGCAGCTTCTCAACTGCTGGGATTATGAATTTGCAGCACACCTTAAGGACAGTATGCGTTAATGAACTGATTTTTCTAGGCACGTGGGGAAAAAAATAGACTGCAAATAACTTTAGAAATACTTCAGAAATTTTAAAACAAAATAGTGATTTGGTACAGCTGGGAGAGAAGCACTTTTCCTATATACCTTCCATCTTTTACTTCCCAAATATGTGCATGCTTTTGCAGATAAATTTTAAATAAAAAATGTGGTTCCAGTTTGAAGACTTCGGATTCTTATTTATTTATTTATTTATTATTTTTATTTTGGCGCAAAAGATGCTTAACTGAAACTTAATATTTTCCTAAATTAAAGAGACTGTAGGTTTTCAGCAACTTTTATAGAATGGTGCAGAATGCAGTAAAACTTTCCAAGAACAAGCCCAGCCTTTCTGCCGCATCTTTATGCATCTATATAATGTAGACCAGGAAGGAGACCGAGGTAGTCATGAAGGGGTAAAAAGTGCCCTGATTTTGAGCCTTTTCTCAAAAGAGTGACCCTTCCGCTTTAAGGGCAGGGTGGTTTTCTTTAAGGAGAGATTTTTAAAATGGCAACCCCTATTTTTGCCCTCTAGGAAAAGAGGGAGAACGTCTATGAATGGGAAAAGTGAGAGGATAAGTTTTATTTTAACAATGGCTTAGATGGTTAATCCTTGAGGTAGAGGAATCGAGCAAACTTTTCCCTTTCTAACATAAATGGCTTTAGCACATGCTTTCCTCATCCGTGTGAGAGGTTCTGACAGGGATGTGTGTGCGTGTGGTTAAAAAGTGCAAAGCCCTGTAGCTCCTAAGCCCCTGCAGGTGAGGAACACTCCAGAGATTTTGAAACATATTCGTGCTAATTATTCCCCGGGCCAAATGGGATTGCTGCTTTTGCTGCCTCCTGAGCTTGGGGGTGCTTTCCATCCACTCCTCTTTTCCGCTGCCCCCCAGCAGAAAGACAAAATTCAGCAATACCTGTTTATTTCAGATAGAGCGGTGGCTGTGGGAAACCAGAAATAACACTGTAATTTTTACCTGCTTAAATGTTTTTTGTAGAGTTTTGTTTATATAGGAGAGTGTGCGTGTGTTTTTAAATAAGACTGTAAAGTTTTTTTTTTACAGACTATAAAGTATTTCAGTAAGACTGTAAAGAATGTTTTTCTTCTATACGGTGGGGATAGCCTCTTTCAGCCGTAATGAGTCTTTCAGCTCTGTCTATATGTTAAATATAGTATTGATACTGATGGTGTCACGTGCTGCCATTGAAAATGTGGCTTGGCAGTTTTCCGAATGGTCTGGGGGAGAGCGAGCCCACATGTCCCAAAGCGCTGTCAGTTTTGGGCCTCTTAAGCTGGAAGTCGTGTCTGTTCTGTGGCCGGGTTTAAGGGCCGTCGGCCGCAGAGGTTGTGCAGCCCTCACCGCGACGCGGGCATCGCACGAGGACAGGCAGAGGGTGCGGGGCAGGTGTGCGCGAGGAGGAGGAGGGCGAGGAAGGCCCATGTGCCCCGGCGCTCACAGCGCGGCCACCGGGGCCAGCAGCTCCCGCCGCAGCGCGGCTCCCGTCGGAGATGGGACTGCTCGCACCGGCACGCGCGAGACCCGCTCCTGGTCCCGGAGGCGACGGCGCCCGCGCTAGCAATGCGGCTGCTGAAACGGGAGCCTGACAGAAGTGACCCTTGAAATAGCTTGTATAGGCCCTCGCCCCGCCGGGGCATGCTTGGTGCATGGTTTGGTCCTGTTAAAAAGTATGAGCTGTTTCATTTTTGAATGATAAATGATATTAAAGTAACTGTTGCAATGATTATCTTCCTAGAAGATACTTCTAGTGTCTTGTATATACAGAATGCCTTCCAAATACATGAAGAATCGCTGTTACTTTGAGGGATTCACGTCTAAAGACCATCAGCGCTCTGTGTGTGTGTAGCTTTGGGGGTTTTATGTTTTTAAGACAAAGTTGGCCTTAGTGCTGTACAGCATTGCTCTGCAATGTGCCCAGTGGGGACGTGTTTGTGAGGAGAAGCCCAGCTGTTTGTTCACCGAATTGGGTGCGTTTTAACTGCAGGAAACTCGACTCGTCATAAGTAAAGCTAAATTATGCCGTTGTGTTGATGGGCACCAATGTGTTGCGTGCCGTCGAGCCACTGTGCGCAGCAGCTTGCGAGGTGCAAGGGCTGGTGCCAAGGGGCTGCTACGAACGTGACTCTTCATTTCCACACTTTTTCCAAAGGTGTAGTAGTATAGTTAACAGTAGTATAAAGTTTATTGTATGACATAAGGTGACAATTAGTCTCTGATCGATGTAACTGAACGTTTTAAAATACAGATACTTAGCATTTAGATAGTCTATTAAACTTTCAAATGCCACACACTAAACATTTAACCAGGGGAATTTCTCCTGATCCTCTGCAACTACCAAATCATAAACAGCAGAGTTTGTGACTGAGGTATTTGGTTTCAATACAGTCCCATGAAATGAGTAACTTTTCTCTGTGTTCTACAAACATTGACAAAAAGTTTGAAGTTGATTTGAAATTGTTTATCGTCATTTTGGTAATAGTGGTGTGTGAGGTGTTTTCTTTTTTATATATATATATGTGTGTGTGTGTGTGTATACACACATGTATGTATGTTGTCTGGGAGCACTCAAAAAGCTAGTGTATGTATATATCAAAGAAAGATTGTTTAAGTATGTTCTTCATTTCACTGAATCATAGAATGTTTAAGGTTGGAAGGGACCTCTAGAGGTCATCTAGTCCAACTGCCCTGCACGCTCAGGGTCACCTAGAGCACGTGGCACAGGACTGCTGGAGATGCTCTTCTTAATGCACCCCAGGATCCCATTGGCCCTCTTGGCCACGAGGGCACACTGCTGCCTCATGGTCAACTTATCATCCACCATGACACCCAGGTTCCTCTCTGCAGAGCTGCTCTCCAGAAGGTCGGTCCCCAGCCTGTACTGGTGTCTAGGGTTATTCCTCCCCAGGTGCAGGACCTTGCACTTGGCCTTGTTGAATTTCATGAGGTTTTTCACCGCCCAGTTGTCCAGTCTGTCCTGGTCCCTCTGGATGGCAGTGCAGCCCGCTGGGGTATCAGCTACTCCTCCCAGTTTGGTATCATCAGCAAACTTGCTGAGGGAGCACTCTGTGCCTTCACCCAGGTCAAATTCTGTGGTAATCCTACCAGAGTGAAAGCAAGCAGTGGAATTATTGTGTGGGAATTGCACCTGAGAAATTAATTTCTTTTTTAAAAAATTAGACTACTGAAACACAGAAGTGCTTAGATTGGAAGGAGTTTTTAAAGTCATCTCGTGCAACCTTGCTACTCAGAGCAGGGCCAGCTTCAAAGTTAGATCAGGCTGCTCTGGGTCATACACAGTCAAGTGCTGAAAATCCAGGTGACTATTTAAAAATGTGACTTGCTATTTCTGTTGTATTCAGACCAGTAAGATGGAGCGTGATTTAAAAATCAAGCTAATGTCAGGTCTTCAGCAGTCAATCTTAATCAAAAATTACATTTCTAAAACTCTGGTATTTAGTGTTAGTTTAAAATACTTTTTGTTTTTAGCTTGCAGTGAACATACTTAAGTACTGCTCCATCTTCTCTTTTGATCATGTTCTTAGTAGAAGGCAGAAATGGATACAGAAATGTGACTGCTAGATGCTGGAGTTTTAAAGTTAAAATTACAAATTCTAAAATACCCCAATATTTCAGAATTTAATCCATGAGTTGGCCGTGTACACTTACACCAAAGAGAGCTTACAGTCCATGTCACTAGGGCCTCTAAAGAAAACCTCAGCAAATTGAATAGCTGAGATTTCATTGTGCATTTCTACTTACTCAGGCTTTATGTTAGGGAAACAAACAGTGCAAAATGTGCAACTTTTCAGACCTTCTTTGTTAAATAGGGGTGATTTTTGAGCCATATATTTGATTTTATCTTTCTAGTATATTATTGTAGTTTGTGTGCGTGTATACAAGTATGAGAGTGAGAAAGAGAATATAAGTTTGCCTGTGCACTCTGGATATGAACAAGAAAAAAATCACACTTAATCTTCAGGAGCAGAACGTCCCTATTGGTGGATACCTCTTTCCACGAGAACTGCTCTGGGTTGATTCCTAGTGGGCCCAAATGCCCAGAGTGTTGTTGAGACCCAAAGCTACAGATTTAATTGGTCATAAACTATTCTCTGGCAAGTCTTTGGTATGGGATTTTGAATTGTCAAGCTCCTCTGATTCGCTGTGGCCTTACGAAATATAGTTAATTTTTGTCAGTAAGAGCAAATAGACTGATAATTCCTTACTTTCAGAGCTGTGAGTGCTAGGAAGAAGTTCTGTGCAAGCAGCACTGAAGCCAGGGTGCCTTCCCATTGCCAGAATGGCCCAAGGTTAACTAGCACCATTGCAGACATGGAACTGTTGCCACGTGAAGCTGTTAGCCATGGAAACTGCCTTCCTGGGGCCTGAGCCTTGTGCTGCAGGTTGGTGATGTCGGCTGTGCGAAGCACTTCCTGAGCAGTGTAGCAAACCGGAGCACGTGTGAACCGGCCGTCGGTTCATCTAGTGTGCGCAGGTCATCCCAAAGCCACCCGGCTGCGGAGGAGCTCGCGGCCTGTGTCCAGCACCACCACCTCGTCCCGCCGGAGCGGCCTTCGCAGGGGTCAGCAGTTATTGTGAGGATGAGCATGCGCCGTGCTGTAAAAATATTAAGAACTACAGAAAGTTAAGTCCTTTTAAGGTACTGGAATTATCATGCTTGGATGTTTGTTCTTCATTTTTCTGTCTCGTTTTCCTATCTAAGCAAATATGCGTGTGTATCAGGTGCTAGTTTTCCTATGGCTCTCATTAGTCTATTTTTTATGAGGAAACTAATTCTTTAGTTGCTGTAGAACTAAATGGTGAGTAGACAGAAGGCATGAGACTGCAAACTAGAACTTAAAGATTCTTCAATTTTATCTTCTTTGCTGCGTGAGACGGAGTTGCCAGAAAAACTACTAAGTTTGCATGAAGGTTGAGAGAATTCAGATATTTTTTTATTTGCAGAGGTTTTACTTTCAAGCATTGACCTGCTCTCAACACTTAAAGAGCTGCGGTAATTTATGTACAGAAGAGGATGCACATTTATTTCCGTTCCCCATCTAGGTCCTCTTTAAGTGACCTCTCCAAGGCAACCCAGCGAATTTCGGAGAGTCACGATGAGACTCGCTCTGCCCTGGGGAGCCCCTGGCTCCTCAGCCCGGGCCTGAAGCCCTGCAGAGTGGTTGCAGGCAGCTGGGAGGCTGTCGTGTTTTGTGGTTTTGTTTTCTTATTGTAAGACTTTATTTATAGATGTGTAGTATGGGATTCTTTTGTTTAGCTTTCATTGTTGTACATGGTGATGACTGAAAAAAGAAATATATATACATATATATTTATAGCACTGAAACATAGTTGTAACCTTAATGTTGAAGAGGGAGAGTTAGCGCTTGTGGTGATTAAAGAGTTTCCTGTATGGATTTTCAGACCAATAAAATAACTGATGGGAAGTAGAAAACGGAGGTAACAGTTAAGGTGTTAGGATCAAAGAAGAAATAACTAGAGTTTGAGAACAAAGGCTGCCTTTTCAATAACTATTATCAGTCAGGATAGTTCAAGTTCTGTGACATCCAGAGCAAATGTGTGTAATTTGAGTTATATCCGCAAGAGTCCATCCTCCACTCTTCATATCCTACCATCTTGCTAGTCAGGCATAAATTAGTTCTGAAACACTTTCTTGGGGGGTTTATTTAAATAAAGAACTTCACTGCCGTAGTAATTCGATGCTCCAAATGCACAGGTGAATCGGGCGCTAGGGTAGAGAGGCAATATGCACAGCCACAACCAGCAGTGGGCATCTTATTTCCAGTTCATTATGGGCGCTCATTAGCAGGTATCCACCTGCCTGTGCCAGCCGGTGAATGTAAACCCTGTCCTCAGTGACGTTCATCGATTGATGGCCCATGTCATGTGGGTTTCTGCTCCTGTACCTGTTAGTAACACTAGGGACTAAACTTCAGCTGCAATGGCTTGTGAGTATAGAAACACGTCTGCAAAAATCTTGTCTGTAAAATCAAACCTTAAAATAGACTAATATTCTAGTATTTTACTAGAAAACAGTGGAGTGTTTTAGAGTGTGTGTGTTTTTTAATAGCTTCAGGCAAAGTAATTGAGCAAATGAATTGCCATTTATATTGCAGCTCTCTTTTTAGGGCTGTGACTCACGATTTCCTGTGATTCATAGGAGGCTGGTGTGAGAGGTGCCACCTGTGCTCCCCACGGCAGGGCCACGCAGGGGGCAGCCCCTCTCCTCGGCCGTGCGGTCGGGGCCTTCGGCCGCCCCTGGTGCCGGTGTGCGGAGCGCGGCGGGACGAGGGCTCCGGGCGCCTTGCGGGGCTGGGGTGGCTGCTGGCAGAGGTGCAGGGCCCGTGCCGGGGGTGGCAGCGCTCGGGCCTGGCCCTCGGCCGGGGCCTTCAGCCGCCCCTGGTGCCGGTGTGCGGAGCGCGGCGGGACGAGGGCTCCGGGCGCCTTGCGGGGCTGGGGTGGCTGCTGGCAGAGGTGCAGGGCCCGTGCCGGGGGTGGCAGCGCTCGGGCCTGGCCCT
>NW_010586129.1:26941-37472 GCF_000705375.1 Tinamus guttatus
CTTGCGCTTAACCAGAAAACCTCATTCCTGTGATCCTTTCTTGCCCTAGTGGCGCTAATAGTTAGCCATTTAATCCAGATTAGAATCGTCGGGGTCCCTGGCTTTCTTTGCCGTGTTAGATATTATTTTTTTTAGTTTCTACATTTGTTTTTTTTAAAAAAATTTCCAATTCTGTCTTTTTTTAATTGTTTCAAACAGTATAAACTATTTTTCATTAGTTTTTGTTTTTGTTCCTTTTATAGGAGGGGGTAGAGAGCTGAAGGAGATAACTCTCTCAGAACTGGTAAGTACTTCTTGCTGGGCAAAGATGTCTTATTAAGAATCGATGTTCTTAAGAAGAGTTAGCATCCATTTCTGGAAATGTTTGATGTTTACTGAAACAGAAATCCTATCAAGTTTTGTATTCAGAAGTTAAATCTTAAAAAGTAAACATTGCTAATGGAATCACAAATCCTGTAAATAAAATAAGAGATCTATGAGACTGAGGCCTGAGTCTGTAATTTCAAATTTCATCTAATTAGTAATAGCACTCTTTTTCCTATGTAGTATGAAAACAGATTTATTTGAGTCTAGGTGCCAAATTCCAAGTTACTCATAATCCTTGCATACACACGGAGGGCATCCATAGCTTTTGTACAGGTCCTACACTTGTTATGTATATACCTTGAATCAGCAGTTAAGTGGTTTTATGTTTTAGAACATCTGACATGAACTACATTTGTGTGGCTTTTTTGTTGTTTGTTTGTTTGTTTTTAATTGATGTAGTAATAGGTGCTAATTTACTTATGCAATTATTATTATTATGGGTTTTAATGGTTCATTTAGTCTCTGGGTTATTTATATTGTATGTAAACATATGCACTAACTTAACTGAGATGCCTTAGAGTATTTAACTGAATGTGAAACTTTAACAGTCTTGAAGCAACTACCTAAGAAGTAAAATTTTATTTGTGAAAATGAGTGCTTGCAAGACATCGGATGGAGGACTGCTGCTTCCAAGAGTTAAAGTTTATCCAGTAAACAGCAAGTTTACTTTTTGCTGTCACTATTCCTCCTGTTTGAAGTCTGAGAGTATGTGCCATTGCACAGAAGATTCAGGTGCTCCTCAATCCCCTGCTTTTCTTTTGAAAGTCACCAATCTGAGCACCGAAGAAGGCATTTAAGCTTTTTCTTTTCAAATCTAATGAGATGAAGAATCTTTAGAGAGACCAGCCAAAGCCTGGAATTTCAAATAAGCTACAAGCTTTTTAATTAAAATACTGCTTATTGAAGTGTAAAGTAAAAACCACTATAGATAGATTCATACATTTTCAGAAGTGATACTGTAGATAGTTTATAGTGCTGTGGGACTTTACACCTCCTCACAACATTCAGTCTAAGAGACACAGAAGTTCAAGAATATTTAAGATTTTTACTCTTAAATATGTGTGGCCACTCACCAGGCAATCTGAAAATCTTTTAGGTGGTTCTGTATTAACTTTAGGTAGCATCTGTATCATTTTTCAAAAGAGATACTATTAATATTTAACCAGATGCCCCCATATATATTTCTGGACATTATTCTGCATAGGACAAAAGAACCCAGGTTATGATTTGTTGGCTGTAAAGAATGTTCACTTTCTTCTTTCCCCCTCGAGAATTAATATTGAAAACATAGTGAAGGTACTTAATGGGAATTTTGGACAGGGATAACTTTTGATGGTTATTCCTGCTTCGGGAGGTAAACTACAAGTGCATATACTCCATTTCTGGTTAGTAACTTTGTCTTGCATTAAGCTTTTTTTATCACTAAATCAGAAAAGTTTTGGCCTCGCTCTTCTCTGTAACACTTTTGCCATACACAAAATCATGCTGGCCTTGGGAAACCTTACTTAAGGATATGCTCTTTTCAGATCTGCCCAGTGATCATGTGAACCCTACTTTAAAAAATTGTTCTGCTGTTTGCTTCCCAGTATTCTCTTTTGGAATAGTCATTGTTAGCTTGTGAGGCAAAGTTATTATACAGAGTATTTGTCCCTTTAATTCCCTTGTTCCCAATGTGCACGCACACTGTCTGGATTGCTTGCTGCTTAGTTTTAGAGGAGAAGAGGCTGTTTTCTTGCGTTTAAAATGAGCTGCAGTGTAACTTTGCCAGAAGAAGGTAATGGGAAGTAAATGATATTGCAAAGTAAGCTCCTGTGAGACCATAATGGGGAAGGACAAGCAAAAAGAAAAGATTGAAGAGCTAGCAAACCTGCAAGAAGAAGAATGGTTAGAAGTTTCTGCTATTCTCTCTTGCCTTTTCTAGGAGGCTTCAGTATTACGGTTTGAAGTTAATTCTTCAGGTTGTCATAGGACGTGACCTATTTCCAATTTATAGGAGATGTATTTAGAAGTTTTTGGAGTTAAGGAGTCTTACGCTATTAAGTTTTTAAAATTATAATGGAAACAACGTCTCGAACTGTAACACATTTTTGGGGTGAAACTAGCAAATGATCATTATGCCTCAGAAATAGCTTTGTTTCTTGACTTGCTTGTCACAACGTGTATTCACCAGTAAAGCAGTGAATTATTCTTGTTCCCATCCATAACTGCATTAACACAACTAAAAAGTTTTAGACTGAACTATCACTTCTGCAAAGCACTATCACATTTTCCTTAAACCTTCTTAAAATTAGTTTTGGAAGCCTTTTAAGCTTTTAAAAGGCATCTATCAAATAAAGTTGGATTAGTTTTTATGAACCATCAATACTGCAATTTCTGTCATTCAAATGAAGTTCTGCGTTAATAATAGTTGCTATTTTCCCCTCCTGCTCCCGCAAGATGTACCATGTCTTTTTTTCCACATTAGCTGGTACTAGGCTTTACAGCCCATGTGCTAAAAACATGTTTGTTATTGACGGTCACATTTGAGCTAAACATTTTTCTCTTCCGTTTTGAGCTTTAAAGTTGTTATATACTCACAGAATGGTGCTATTAATTTGCCATCTCATTTATAGAAGATGCATTGGGGGGAAAATATAGCCCTATTTGCCTGTATTTTTACCCCCACCCAAAATTTTCTCTTTTCCCCTCCTGCTCCCACAAGATGTACCATGTCTTTTTTTTCCACATTAGCTGGTATTAGGCTTTACAGCCCATGTACTAAAAACATGTTTGTTATTGACAGTCACGTTTGAGCTAAACATTTTTCTCTTCCGTTTTGAGCTTTAAAGTTATTATATACTCACAGAATGGTGCTAGCTATTAATTTGCCATCTCATTTGTCGAAGATGCATTGGGGGGAAAATATAGCCATATTTGCCTGTATTTTTACCCCCAACCCAAATTTTCTAGGGCATAAGAAAAACACTGCCTTTGTAATGATTCTAGTCTTCAGCAGTCAGTCTCTCACCAGGTTCTTTAAAGAAGGTTTCTTTTGAAACTGCAGTGACAGGGACTTAATGCAGACTGAGGTTGGTTCTGTCTGTGAGTGGAGGTAATAATCCAGGATTCTGTTTTCTCATTAAAGTTTGTGGTAATAGAATGGGGAACTATATGTAATTTCCATGTATCCCTTGATACAAATTACAGTTTAACAGAGAGCAGTGCTGCAAAGGCAGCTGTTCTAGCTCTGCTGTGTTACATGCAGGAGAGACCCTTGGAGAAGGTTGTCCACGTGTTGACCAGAAAGTCCTATTGGGCCTCTGTTACTTAAATACAAAAATTTACACTAACAGTAGACAATGCCGAAAAGGAACAAATGTAAATATCATGCTTTTAAAATATCCCTTATACTCTTTTGGTAACTTGGTTCTATTTGGATAGACAAAGACTAATAACTGTGTAACTTTGTTATTTTCACAAGTCCTTAGGCTTGACAGTGCTTCAGATTTACCATAACAGGATGCTGTAAGACAACGATCAAATAAAATTTTGTATTTTAAGAGAGTGGTCTCTTTTTGCAGCCCATGTGCACAATCTATACTAAATTGTCAGTATCCTTTTGGAAACAGTGAAGTCCTGTTACGAGTGCCTCTGAGCTGGCTATTATACCTGTTAAATAATTTGTGAGAGAAAACCAAAACAAAACACTGCTTTAATGCTTGTGATTCCTTATGATGTCTGATGTGGTAAAAATGACCAGAGAGATCACTATAGAATGTTTTCTGAAGGATTTTATGTGTATGTATTTATAGATTTTTTTTAATCCAAATTTTACACAGGTTCCTTTGTGTTTTGAGTATATGGGATAAAGATTAATCCTGTCTCAGAAGCAGATACTTTTAACCTATTTATAACAAAAATTATCTTGTCCAAATTTCAAGGCTTTTAAAAATATGGATTGTAATACTTTTCTATGTCACAGGTTAGAGGGATTAATTTGTTTGAAGTATATGTGAAGATGGTGAACTCGTACTTACTGGAGTTCTACCTAGTAACAGTAAGGGATTTTAATGATTTTGAATAAATCTTATGCTTTATCAGCCTTACATTTCTTCAAAACAGGTTCCAACCAAAATGGCTAACTTAGTACAAACTTCAGGCACTGTTTGTTAGTACATGATAGTTCTGTTAAATTATGTGCAGGTCAGCCCTTTTAAGGACAGCCCTAAAATACCTTTGAAAGAAAATTAATGTGATACATCTTGTTTAGCAGTTTACACTCCCCTTTGGGTTGCAGAATTTTATCTGCAGAGTATTTTCTCATCTACAGAGATTTTTTGAAACATTCTTAACAGTTAAATTTTCTAATCTTAACTAATCAGAATTCTCTAGTTCTAATCTAATCTAAATTTTCTAATCTTATTTTTTTAATCTAATGTAATAGGATATTGATAGGAAATAGCTCCCAGATAATAAGATAAATAACAAAAATGTCAGCTTTGGGATATTGGGGAAGAAATAAATTTGGCTAAACTGCTCCGAAGAAAGCCTTCTGTTTAGAGTTTAGTTAGATTTCTTGTGTCCTAGGATCAATTGTATTTAAGCTAGAAAGCTGCAGAAGACTTAACTCACTACTGTATTCCTGCTCTGTTATACTAATTTGTTCTTAACTGACTTCTGTCTTTATTTTTCTATAGCACTGGAGTGAAGAGGAAACCAGAAACTAAAAGCACTGGAATTAGCAAAGAGACATCTAGAGAAAGTGGAGAAGGTAGAGAATGGAGCTGCAGACTCTACAGGAGGCTCTAAAAGTGGAAATTCAGGTTCACCAGGTAATTTTTCATGTTTTACTCCTAAGTAATGGCAATAGGGATCATGTATAGTTTAAAAAAAAAAAAAAAAAGGCGCTTAATAAATTTGAAATTGCTTTAGAATTGTATACAGTCTGCATTTTGACCCCACCATCTGTTGTTTTTAGCAAATGTGAAACATCAATATGTCAGGGGGTGTGTTTTTATTTTATTTTTTTTTATTCTTTAGCAGTGATAAAACATTCCAAATTCTGCATTCAGCACCTTCTGGCTTAATTTTTTTTCCGAGTTCTAAACTCCTCCTCGGTACTTACTTGGGAATAGAAGAGTACAGAAGAGGAACTTTGCAAGTGAAATATGCATAAGTGTTGCTTCTCTTCTGGAGTATCTTTTGCCTTAGTATCTCTCTTTTTGATACTTACCATATACTTTTGCTGCCCAAAATGTCATAGTGCTTGAGCTCAGATTTTTTTTTTTTTTTTAACATGTAGGATATTTTACTGGTTTCCTGTCCATGTTACATGGCAGTAGACATGTAGTTTGCCATTCCATTGTGATAAAAATGAGAAATTTCAAACTGTTAATCAGTTGAAATAGAGCAAATATAAGAAGAAATATGTTTATTAAAGAATCTTGCAATAAAATTGTTACAGCTGTGAATAATGCAGCAGTTCTTCAAGTATTTCTATGAGGCACTTGAAATTCACAATTGACACACGTGAATGAGAGATGCATGTTGAGATACACTGATTAGTTTTATAAATTGGGAAAATGTTTAGACAAGTCACTGGTTAACATGGGAACAAACTTTCAAGGTGATTTGTGCGTTAACTGGTACAATGAATGAGCGCAGTGCAAAAAGTTGTATGGATGGGTTAGCAAAGCAGAGCTAGGTCTGCATTAACAAAGATGCAATTCTGCAAGGGAGAGAGACTTGCCAAGGCCCAAGATGAGTTCCTAGAACTACTGTTAAGTACTGTGCTCTCCTCAGAAACCCCAAGGCACTTGTTGTCTTCAGAACTTTATAAAGCTGTGTTATGGGGGCAATGAAATTACCAAGTTACCCATGGCATTGCTGAAGACTTTAAAATGTTGAAGACTTTAAAACGTTTAAGGCCTTTTAAGCATTCATTGAAGTATTATCTGTTGTATGGTGATCAGAATGCTAGTCTTGTGCTTGCGGAGTAGCATTTCTTTCCTATACACATCTCTACTCCCTTCCTAAACTAACAAAAAATTTAAGAGCACAAACTTTGAATAAGCTTTAGCATCTGTTCATAAAGATGATGAGGAAAAGGGATGGATGCTGGAAAACTTCCAGGAAGACTCTCCCCACCCAAGGCTCAAGGTTTTAGAGTGCCCTTTGCCTGTACTTTCCCCAGCTCTCATCACAAATGCACTCTGCTGCATTTAAGTTAAATTTAATTTGGGATTAGCTGGTAAAACTAGACAAGCCATTATATTAGAAGTTTTGTTGTTGTTGTTTTTCCCATTTTTCCCATTACTGCAGTCAAAAACAAGTCTAAACTTTTTACAATGGAAATTAACACAGCAACATTATTGGATGTTTTGGTGAACTTTTCTTGAACCATATGTTGTTACTGTCGTGCTCCTCAAGTGGCCATTTTTTTTTGTTTGTATTAAATTCTGTAATTTTAGAGTGCTTTGGTGTAGTTTTCCTTAGAGCAGTGCTGTAGGAGTTCTGGAGAACTGTCCTACTTAGCCGCTTTTCCTCGCCGCCGCCCCCAAGGGCTCTTCCAGCTGCTTGCCAAGCTGGGCTGGTGCTTGTGCGTCGTCCCCTCCTCTGTCACTGCTGGGCAGGTGGATGTGTCTGTGTGACGAACGTACTGAGGTCGGCTCTTCGCCGTGCAAGCCCAGCATCTTAGCCTCCTGATGCAGCATCTCACCTGTCACAACAGTTTACACGGTCACAGAAAATGATCTTTGGTTTGACTGTGTGTTTTTGGTTGCAGCATAGCTCCTTGTTCCCTGTCTTTTCCCATTCACCTTCGGAATTCTGCCTGGAGTTGTAATACTGCCTCGTTGGCAGCAGTCCACTTAAACTACCAGCAAGGATCCAAAGCAGTTGTTTGGCCATTTAGGATTTAGACAAGGCTTCTTGTTTTGCTGAGATGATGGAAGGTTCTTCCATAAATAAATTCTGACCGGGTCACTTGCTAAGCTGGAGTGGAACCGGAATACGAAAATACCTTCCGTGGCCAAGTGGTGAGGCTTATGGTGAGAGGAGAGCTACATCGGATGCAACTAAGTAGTGCATTCTGCTACTCTGTTGACTTAATTAAGGCTATTTTGAAACAGTCTGCTGCTCATAGTTTCAATTGCAAGAGGTGTTAGAAGAGTTATATTTAGCTTTTCTCACAGAAGAGTTGGGCTTCATGGATGGCTCTTGGAGATGAAGAGGAGAAAAGAACCTAAATCATCCTTTTCCTTTTCTCTCAAGAAAAACAGAATGTTTTAAAATATCTTAAACTTAGCTTTCATTTGGGGTTAGTGTGAAAGTTTTTTGTTTTTTAAATATATTGTGAACAGTTTGCGGTCACTGGCTGCATTGTCTTGTGACTAAATCCATACAAGCACTTTGTATGTATAAAAGCTAACAGATTTGTTGTTTGTCAAACACTGATGTGGCAGAAAGCACTGAGGAAAAATAAAGTAAGCACGTGGCTAACGTGGCATCTCTGCTCCCATGACATTGAATGACTGTGTGATGAAGTGATGAAATTCAGTGTTCATAAATGGTGCAAGTGACACACCTTGAAAACAATCCCAGTCTTACATATATAATAACGGGCAGTGAATTTGCTATGAGGATGGGGAAAGACGTTATTGTGATTCAGAGATGTGGAGCACTCGGATGTTACATGCGCTCTGATTCCATTTGTCCCAAATAGTAGAGCAGAATCAGAGATCTGCTGGCAGAAATGCTGAGAATGAACAGAGTGTGGGAATGATTTGTGCACGAGAAGACTCTGAATCGGGAAGAGGTGTCTGACAGGGAATATGGCAGATATGGGGGGGAAAGTGGGTATGAACAAGGAGAATAGAGTGGTTGTTGAGAATGATTTTTCTGGAACTTTATTTGCCCCTAATGATATTATTCGAGGGCAAGTTCAAAGGAAAATGGAAGTCCTCTTATGTAGACTGCTATAGCTAACCCGGGAGCATGCTATCATGGAATTTGGAGCGTATTCCTCAGTTCAGAAATGGAAGAGAAGTTTGTTACTAACTATTAAACTTAGAGTATAATCTTCAAAGACATCTGAGAAGTAGATTTCTGGAAGATAAGTAACGCCTATACGTTGCCTGTTACTCTTATGGATGCCAATGTGTTTGCTCTTGACTAGTACTGGAAAGAGGGTACTAGAACAAATAAAACTTCTGTGCCACAGAACTGTGTTTTTAAGGCTTTGTTTTCTGATTAACAACACTTTTAGAATATGCAATAACCTTAACCAGCAGTAGTAAATTGGCAAAGATGGAGTTCTTTGATTTGTTAATAATGCAGGTGGAATTAAACATGTGTTTTGTTTCTTTCATCCCCCTTGTTCCTCATTCCTTTGCCATGCTCTGATGAGAAAAGGGGGAAGAAAGTAAGAGCTTTGCCATGTCCCTTGCTCACGTGCAGAGATCCATGTAATATACTGGATAATAGCCTGTCAGTAATCAAACCCAAAATGGGGATTTTTTGCTTACCTGGCCACCTCTTCCTGGGCTCTGGCTTCTTTAGTGACAGCCAGATAACTTTTTCCTTGTGTAGCGGCAGAGGCAGCATCCTCGTGCAGCTGCCTGAAGGAAGGGATGGAGGCAGAACAGTGAACAGCAGCCCTGTGAGCGCCCTCCCGCAGATGCAGAGGGCAGCTCGTCTGCAATGAGCTCGATTCCTCTCACTGAAGGGGAAAAGTGGCAACGATGCCTCTGAACATGGGTCCTCCATGCGGTGTCGGCCAAGCCAACGCACAGGCGGCCCTCAGGACTTGAGACGTTCTGCGCTTGAAGATACAAACAGCTTTTGTGTCCACAGTGGTTCTGTGTTCTGTTTCTTGTGACTGCAAGCAAAGACGGCAGCAGTTCTGGAGGGCACACAGCTATCAGATTGGCTTACCCAGCTGCTTCAAGTTGTCCGTGAAAGAAATCACTTGTTTCACAACTGTTTAGGAGAAGGAACAACAGTGACGTGTTAGTGTGTTGGTTTTACCACATTAATAAACGATGTGTTGGGAAACTATATAATATTGGATTGCTTGTGGGTTAGATTTTACTATTAAAATTGCTCTAAACTCCATATCTTTTTATAAAAACTTTCCAGAATTGTTGAATTTCAGACTGTTCAATAAGATCCTTAATGAAAATCTGTATCTATTCTGTCTCTCTCTTTCTAGAAACTGGTTGCCCAAATGAAGCAAGATCCACAGGTAACTATTTTTCTTTTTATATTGCATTATTTACTCTTAAAATATAGAAAATAGCCTTGTATGGAGCCTGAGAACTTTCTTTACCATGTTCTCTTGTGCTGACATAGTGTTTAGAAGAAAATTGTTACAAACAATCCTTTAAGCAAAGGATGGTTAAGAAACTGTTAGCTTTTGGAGTCTTTCACTTCATATTCTTGGCTGTTTAAATCAAGCAATCCCTATGGTTATTGTGTAATTCAAGTATGAAGTATGAGTAAGACCTTTTTATTCTATTAGAAGTGTCTCTCTGTAAAAAATGACATTATTAGAATTTGCTTTTTTTTTTTTTTTTTGAGTATTAAGAGGTTCACTGGAAGTTATAATAGACACTGGACCCCTTTCTGATAGGTGATGTCCAAATAAAGAATGTAACTTAAGGCGCTGTTCAGGCTGCCTCTTCCAGGTATACAGCTTTGGTATTGCAGTGCCTAAAAGCAGGGATCTCTCAACCACAGTCTGTTTCAGAGCTGCTAAATCCAGATAACAGGGCCGTTTTGTAGAGAGGAGAAGTTCCCCTCTTCCCAGTGACTCTGTGAGGAGACTGTGTTATCCTGTACGGCAATTAAGCACTCCGGTTTGCTCAGTGGGAGCTACCTGGAGTTTTCTGATGACTCTGAAATGTTAAGTATAGGGATAAAGGCACCTCACTTGGGGCTTGCTATTAAACGCCTCCATCCCTGTAAAATACTAAATGCTCCATTATTTTTTTTAACCATGAACACTCAATGGAGTAGGAAGAGAGCTTTTTGTATGACAGTCAAGTAGTTAGCTCTCTAATGGGAGTACTAGAAGATCTGGGTTTTAGACCTTCCTTAGCCTGAGGGGATTTGAGGAAAGGTCTGTAGCAATTAGCCTGTAGGTCAGTTTGCTTCCTGTTCGTATCTGTTGAAAAACAGATCATGC